>VYZW01021809.1:62700-99334 GCA_013401315.1 Balaeniceps rex
TGACTGCAACCCTGGGTAGACAATCATAAAAAAATCAAAAGGATTCAGAAAGAAATTTCTCACGGGTTTCAATGGGACCTGCACTCCTAAAACTTTAGAGACTTTCCCAAATCACTTTTTGCCTCTTGTAACGTGTCCAAGAGCTTGGATTTCTTTCACTCTTTGCCTGTCAACTACTGTAACTTGACCTATGCTATCTTATGATTACTAGCACTCAGTCAGGCTTGGGCTAATAAAACCAGATTTGGAAAAAATCCAACTTCAGACTTTATTAAGCATTCAGAAATTATTATTTTACTCATTTACTTAATTACCTTGAATTGGATAAAAATTCAGACATTGATATTTCAAACATATCTGAAACGCAGCCATATAAAATTTGAAAATGTCTTCAGCAGTCTAAAAATACGTTAACCGATTGGAAAAGGAAAATTGACTGGGCCTTTATCTCATTTGTGTAAGGCCTCCATACTAGTCTAGCTAAATGGAAATAATGTGATTTAGATAACCAGTTGCTCAATGTGAGTAGGAGATAACACAGTTATAGATTAAAGGTTTGATTTTGGATGTCTTCATGTTTAGACTCCCTTAATGGCTTCGTTTCCAGACGATAAAAACTCAGGAGTTTCTTAAACAAGCAAATATAAAGAAACAACACTTGACCAAGGATGGTAATTTGCTAGCCATCTGTGTATGGAAAGGTGCCACAAACCTACTTAGCATAGAGGGGTTATGATTAAGATGCCACATGCATACCTGTAGGAGCCTGTGTGTGACCAAGGTGTTAAAACCCCCATTACAGTCAATGGAGACCAGATCACAGGTGCTTACTGCCATTTGAAGCACCTAAGACATGTTCAGATGTTACATGAGAGAAGCTGCACTCTTGTGGAGTGGCTGCTAGAGGCCAGGCAGAATAACTTAGACCATTTAGATGGAACTAGACTCTGATGTCTGGGTAACTGAATTTAGCACCTAGTCAGTACGGTGCAAGGTGAGACTATGAATGGCTCAGCTCACCCAAAAATAGATCTTGGACTGTTACAATACACTGTGTTTGTACAGCATCTAGTAAAATGGGGTTGTTGTCCACCACTGGGGATACTGCATACTAATAATACTGATAATGTATTAAGACCGTTTCAAATGTAGTGCTTTGTAGACTAACGTGTTATGACAAAAAACGTTTATTAAAAGACTGTGACTTGCTCTGATACTGTTGTAATGGAGGCTGCATAAATACCTAAGTGAACCAGATTTGCAAAAATCAGCTTGTTCATGAACAAGAAGGAGCTACATTAGCTCAATAAATAATTTACTGAAAATAGTTCCCTTGGGTCTTATACCAAAATTGATTTATACAAACAATGGAGCATATTGTAGGAAGATGTTGTACTGTTCTGCCACTTACTCAGGAAAGCATCAGAAAATTGTTTAGAAATTAAATACTTTTCATACAGAATGTCTGACTTCACTCTAGTAACTGCAGTGTGATTTATTCAAAGTTCCATTTAGTAGAGGCATTGCCTTGCCATAGGCAGATGAAAGAAATATTTTGAGAACCTGTCCAAGCTGTTTGCTTCTGACCCTTCTGGGTATGCATCATGAGTCTTTGGTCCTCCATAATTAAGGTTTTGTTACTGAAGTCTGTATTACTCTCTGAATACTGAGCGTTGTGTAACTATGGATTCTGTTTTTCCATATAAATACTGGAAGCAAAATTTTCCTTCCTCAAAGACTAGTGGGATAGTTCTGCAGTTGGGCTTCAGCAGCATCATGTCCTGTTATTCACTCAATGGACAGAGCTCACATGTAAAATTGCATATGATACAATATTGTCCTCAGCATGTCAAGGACTGATTGCATTGTTTTTGCAGCAGTGTTTTACTGAAAAATTTGAATTCAAGTCACTAGACTTCACTATAGGAAATGTGTGCTGAACTCATCAAACATTAGAGGTACAGAATTGCTTGGACTGCTATGAAGAGTATGGGCATCTTAAACACTGGGAAAGGCTGTAATTCCACTGAGGTCTGAATTCGGCCAGGGTAGAGCTGAATGAGAATGGAACTGGTTTCTTTGTGGTACTATTTGTACATCTTGTGTTGGATGGATGTTTTGTAAGATGATCTCTTCATGACTGCACCAGTATAATTATGCAGGCTCAGGGTATTCCAACATTTTGCTTATAGATACTTAGAGTTGATTATCCAAACACAGTAGATCCTATTTGGGTTTTCACCCCTTTATCACCCCTTTTTATGGCAAAAGAGCTAAAAGGTCCTAAAATGTTTAATTTTCTTTCTTTTTAGGCTAAGAATTTCAGAGTTGAAGAAACAAAAAAAATTCAAAACATAAAAGAGAAATTAGAGACACAAATACCAAAATTCATAATACTGAGAAAATGTGTTGCCTCCTTATAAACTGTAACTTTAACTTTCTAATATGACGTATGTGAAACGTGAGCTCAATTTAGAATTAACTTCTTTCTGAAGAGATTATTGAAGTTTTATTCAGGCAAAACCTGGTCTTATTTATAACTGTCATATACATATTTATAACTGTCATCTACTTATTAGTTCATTAAAACCTTTTTTCTTCACAAAGCTTTTTAATTTCTAAACTTTGTTTTTTTTCCTTTGAATTTTATGGTGATTATCATATAAATATACATACATTTAGAATGAACACAATTTGGAAATATATTCTTAATTTCACTGTAGTATGAATTACTACCTTCAGTAAGGTTCTATTATAGCAGATTGCTGATGATATGCCTTTATTAATTTCGGGAGACAGAATGCTATTTCTGATATTTGACTTGACAAATTTTTTGCTTGAATGCCTTCATGCGGTTTTCAATCAAAAGCTACCCTGTGCTGTGCAAATTGCAACAAGTTGAAAAGATAACACACTCCATCAGGAATGTACTGTAATACACCCGGTACTCTTGAAGTGAAGCCATGAAAACGAAATGTCATTAACCCTAAATCTGTTCAGTTAGATAAAACTCTCATTTGAAGAAAAGAAGTTTCCATAATCTAACATTATTAAACATATATTCTTATGCTCACCACTGTGTAGGTATTTCATGTGTATGTGCACACATTTATGCATGTATATTGTATTTCCAGATGCAGCTTGTAAAGCTGGACTTAAATATTAGAATATACATTGGAAACCTTATGGTATAAACACTGTAGGAAAGCTGTAATGATTCCAGAAGGAAATATTATTACAAGAAATTCAGAGCAAGAAATCTAAATATCTGAAAGGTGGAAACAGGGATATTTGTGACACTGGAGGCAGCAGGATTCATCCCTACCAGACCTTTATAAACCTCTAACACATCCTGAGCCTTAGTTCCCTGCTGCGTTAAGTGTGGTGGTGCACTATACCAGCACCCAGTGAGTCACCATGGCATGGGAAATACATTGCACCTACACAGTAGCCCACAGTGTGTGAGCATTCCCACCAGCATTAGTCATCACTGAGTGGATGGGTATGGGAAAAGAACACAAACTCCATAACACTTATGTAGAGGTGGTCATTTTAGTTAAAATGAACTTATTTTAAAAACTTGTTTCAAGTTTTTTAACTTGTTTCAAGTTTCCATTGGAATATCACTGAAGTTTGAGCAACATAATTTATAGGGCTACAGGTGGATGTTATTGACTTGAACCACTTACATGCCTCATACAGGCCTTTATTGCTTTGAAATCTGATATATCATAAGCAGGAAGATGAACAGTTAATGTAAATCCTTCAAAATCCATGCATATTCTTGATTAATGCATTCCTAGATTTATGATTCAAATATGGTACTATTGTATTGTTCATTTTCTTAAAATGAGTAATCAATGTGCAACTGCCATTTCCATAACTATGCAAATATACTAACGTGCTCCTGGAAGACAAAGGTACAAAATCATTTTCAAATACTAAATATTTAGATATCACTGATTAGAAGCTTTGTACATGATTAAGACCATATAATGAATTCCTCAGTTTTAAAAATGGCTTTAAATCCACATATATTAGATGCTTAAATATCTGTATGTTATAACTCAAGGACCTGATTTCAAACCACACCCAGTTTCTTTTAGTCCTATTTCTGGAAATACTTATGCATACCTTGTAAATTCCATGTCTTACTAGGGACTCAAAATACTGAAATATCTATTACTAATGTTTTTATTTTTCAAGACAAAAATGAAATTATATAGATATACATTATGTTTTCAGATGCAATTATAAACCTGTAAAACTAGAGATCATAACTGAAAGTCTCAAATTCTCCAGTTCAGAAAGAAGATTTAATCACTATACTTTATAAAGAGATGAGTTGAATTAAGGACTAAGAATAACTCTTAATGTTGCAGACATTTTTGGTACCAGATATTAGCTAAAGATATTAATTAAATGGAAGTGAAAGCTGCAGCAACTTCCCCAAAAGATGATTTCTGGTAGAAACATGAATGCATAAGGAAGAAAGGAACTTCTTTTGCAACTGACCATTTCTAGCAATGTTCTGTTTAAAAGGTTGCATAGATTGTGCTAAGGTTATGTTGCTGAGTTTTCATATGAATTAAGATATTAAATTTGTTTTGGATAAATAACTATTATTTAACTAAAAATAATGAAAATTCTTCAAGTAACTGTTCCACTTAAAAATTATCTGTAACAGAGTTGTGAAACTTACACAGAAGTGAGATGAAAACTGAGTGATGACTTGACATCACCGATTTTTTCTCAGATTTAAAATTTTCTGGAAACTCAGAACTCACTTTTCAGCTCTAAAATGTAGATTATGACATAAATAAATCCTCCTGCATTGTGTAAAAACTTATTTTTTAATTAACTTATTATGCAGTAGGATTTGGAAAGGAGTATATTCCTGTGTTTTACGGTCCAGAAGTGAGATCAAAGCAATCTAAATTTTACCTATAGCTCTGTCTCAGATTTATGTGAAAGAGGACTCTGCTTCCCTATTTTTAAATATCTTACCAAAAATATTGTAAAGCTACATTAACTAATATGAGAAGTCCACTGAAATCCTGAGAGCAAGTAGTGTAAACCAGTTACTTTTATAATACTTTTATGCCCAATAGTTTACCAGTGTTAACAGCTGCACATGCAATATTGTATGATTTGGAAGTTTGGGATGGCAGTCCACTCACAGGTAAGTCAGCTGCATTTAGAAACCTGCATATGTCTCTCTGTAAGTTGACTCCTTTAATTTCCATTTAATTCAAGGGAGATGTAGGGCCAAATTCAATTTCCCATTCATGGGTGTCTGAAACCATTTGAGATAACCTAATGCATCTGCCTAACCTCTAGCTGCTGCTGTAGAAGGATGCACATTGCTTACAGGTCCCATTTCGCATCTGCCAGCTCGGTGTGGATCCCCAAAAGCATTTCAAAGGCACTAGATATCTATTGACCAACTGGAGCAAATTCAGTATAGGGCCACCACAATGGTTGGTGGATGGAGCACTTGTTCTCTGAGGAGGGGCTGAGGGAGATGGGGTTGTTCAGCATGCAGAAGAGGTGGTTTTAGGGCGTCTTAACAGCATCCTCCAGGCGTTTCACTGTGGGACATGGATGAAAGACAGCAAGCATGAGTTGAAACAAAGAGAGGTTCAGACTGTATATAAGGAGAAACTTTTTCATCATGACAGGAGTTAAGCATTGGAAGAAGCTGCCCAGAGAGGCTATGCAGTCTCTCTTCATCCTGGGGGGTTTTCAAGACTGTAGTGGACAAAGCCCTGAGCAACCTTGTCTGGCCTCCTGAGGTGCCTTCCAACGTGCACAACCTTTGCCACTGTGGTCAGAAGAGCTGAGAGCTATTCAGGTCACCAACTAGGTGCCTGGGATTCATGTAATCTACTTTAGATTGCCTACCTTACAACAAGATACAGTACCTATGAAGATACTTACATCTTTTGGCTGCATAACAAGCTGAGGGTGATTTGCTTAGATGTCTAGCTTAAACGTCTCCTTTTAAGTCATATAATGCTAGCTGAAATAAAGGCTACATATAGTTTCTTAGTTGCAATTTTCTTTTGAAGAAAATATAGAATAAACTAAACTCATTGCCCTCAGTTTATTTACATAATATATTGCCATTTTAATGATACAAATGAAGGAAGATGGAAATAGGATGAAGTGGAATCTATAGCATTTGAAGAACAACACAAAATAAATTGGCCATTAAAATATTTCAGAGTTCTTGTAGTTGCCTAAAATGGATGCTGTGAATAAACAGTTTCGGTAAGAAAGAAAGTAAAGAAAGTTGTGCAGAACAAAACAGAAATATCAAAAAAGTCAGTCAGTCAGCTTCCTGGAATAACTCAGTTTGACAAGTGATTTAGAAGATTTGTTTTGATTTAAAAACATAAGTACTTAGAGAAACAGAAATGTAACTGTCTGGTTTGCCATAAAAGAAAATACAATTTGAAATGATCTCATTAATTTTACTGTAATATCTGAGATTATTTTGTTAATTGCAGAGTAGCAATGATTAATTATTTAGTTGCCATGAAACAGACTCCTGTATACAGAGCCCAAGGAAAGTCTGCAACCTCATTTAAACTCATTAAAATGCTGTGGTGTAGACACATTTGAATGAATCTCTGGAGAAAGACAGTAGAGACAAATGGAACCAAGGAGGTTTTCACCTCCGCAGACTCCAGTTCAGGTCTGATTCCACTATGTCCTCTGGAGCTCAACAGAAAAAGTCACTGATGGCTATATTCTTGGCTTTAGTATTTCCCAGTTTGTGTCAATGCAAGTATAACAGATGCAAAGGGTAGGATTCTGCTCCAAATGAAGGCATGAAATAGTAGGAATCTACATGGCGTTTGCATGTTGGCTGGATATCTGAGCTCTCACTGTAGTCTCTGGACAGCTAATCAGTGGAGCCTAGAAAGAGATTCAGGTCATGCTGAAGTAGACACCTGGTACTGCATTGCTTTCCCCCATAAATAGATACCTAGAGCAGCTTGGGATTCCTTAGAGTATCTTGCCTGGCTTCCAGTTGCCACTCCAGAAGGACCTAGAAAGCTTTCTGTAGGTCCCATGTCATATCTGCCAGTCCCATGTGGCCTGGTGTTACTCAATGTCTTGGGGTACCCTAGATGCCTTGTCACATTCAAATTTGTGATGTGATTTGTGAAAAAAGGAGCACACTTTATATATGGATCCAAGAATTTGTTGCCAGTCCAAGTAAAATAGAGCCACAGCAGGTGCTAGTCCAGTTAAATGACACACTTCTGCCAATAATACAAACTGTTCAATTTAAATAATTTAATTTATGGGGATGAAGTTAATAATGCAATTAAGATAAGTGGGCTATATCTGTTGAGGAGCAGCAGGAGCAGAGCAGCTCTGCCAGGGGGTACAAGCCAGGTGCCACAGGTGAGCCCATCTCTGGCTGTGCACTCATTGAAGGGTGCTGACCCGTAGCACCCAAGAAGGGTGAGTGGAGCTAGGGTGGTGACAACAGAGTCCAGACTGTAGTAACTTGACTGCTTTGCAACTAGAAGAAGCAGAACAACTTCTTGCAGTGTATGAGCTGTTACAGTACCATATTTCCTGGCTGCAGGACAATGTCTGGGCAGCAGAATAAAGCTCTATGTCTCAACTGACAGCAACTTGTGTAGACTCCTAGATTTGGGAGTCTTTATTTAAAACTGCTCCACCCAGTGTTTCTATGTGATGGTTGACAACTCTCATCCAGCAGTAGGACTGAGATCATTACCAATACTAGTAAATCTGACATAGTATAAGCAAAGTTGGGAATGTTTGGCAAATGTCTTGAGCAGGCCTTTGAGTGAATTTTCTTAAACTTCTCTTGCCACCAGTGATTAAGTGGAGAAAGAATTTTTACATCAGATCTAAGAATGGAGATCAAATACTTGGAAATTTATGCCCTATTCAATTTATTAATAGTCATTAATCTGCAGCGTAATTTCAAAGCCAGTCCCATTTCCTTGGAAAGACATTCCAAATTCTAGACGAATTAATGGTCTGGGCAGAAATGTGTGATTCTGTAAAACAGTGCAATTATGCAGAATGTGAAATTCAAGAGCTCTTAATTCATGGAACAATTGTATTTTACTTTAATACTTTACATGGCTGTTTGATATACACACAGCATATGCATATGAAAGGAGTGTGTATGAGATGTATATGTATTTGCATTATGAACATTGTGTCACACATTCAGGGAATACAGTTAACAAAAAAATAAAATTGCTGTGCCAACGTTTTTCCTGCCCTCCCAGACTTAGCAGGGCATGTATTTTTATAGTTTAACAAGCTTTCCTATTAGATTTTGAAAAATGAATCTAGTTATTGACATACTTGAAGCATATTCAATTAGTCTTGATTTGGTATATTTGATTTAAAAGTTTTTGATTATTTGTTCCATGTTCTAACTTGACAACTTAGAAATGGGATGAAATTAATCTGTCAGGAAGGATTAATGAACTGATTTTGTTCACTAATTTAGATGATTTACACGAATTCCACTGCAGCTGATCTTGCCACTGAACCAATATTAATTTCTGAAAATGGATTAAATGTCGATGTTATGATATCCTATACTTTCATATACTAATTAACATTCATTTACCAGAGGAGTGAAAAGAAAATATGCAAAGCAGTGAACTGCTCTGTAGTTTAATTAAAACCACATTTTTTCTTGGTTAAAGAATGAGCATATTCATAGATTATTAGTATATACATCAAATATTGATAAGCATAATCGATGGAAAAAATAATTAATTGAACATTAGTTAAGCCTATTTTTACTGCATTAAATATCCTGTAAACCTTCTTACATGCAGTATAGAACTATTGATTGACAAGGTGTGTTTCACTGAGAGGCTTAGTCAGCTATTATTAATATGAAAAAGCACATCAATATGCAGAAGAAGATACTTCTGTAGTCTGCTAGTAAGCTATGAATGATTTCTTAGTTCTGAATGTTCAAAATTTTTCAAATTCACCTCACTCTAGCTTTGGAAATCTGATAGATGGCATCAGAGGAAGGAACAGGTTTGGGTGTGCCTGAAAAATAAAGTGCCTTCGTTCCTCTCCATCTCAGGCTCCAGCTGAAGAGGAGTGGGGGGAAAGGCATGGAACATGCAACTCCTTTTGTTGTAAAAGACATTTGCTCAGACTGCCAAGGAGGAAGAACTTTAAGTTGCAACTTCACCTGCAATAATTTTCTTCCTTCATAACATGTGTAAATGTGGACAATAATAGAGCAGAAAATATTTGTAATAAGTTTCATCTTCTGTAAAAAGGAGTTAAAAATGCTTGGGTTAAATGTTAAAAAGTAAATTTTCTGCCTGTTCATATGAAATATACAACACCTGGCCTCTATATGCAAATAATATGTTCCTGTTTATCCATCCAAAATCTAGTGATTGCATGAAATTTGTTTTGCAGTCTGATTTTGATTGAGGTAACCAACTGGCTTGACTGAGATGCTCCAGTGACTTGGAATTGATTAATGTGAAATAAGTATCTTATTTCTGTGTTAGAATCAGTTGACTAGAGAGACGTCTGCTTTCCGTGGATGGACACAGTCAATCAGCTGGTTACACACATTGGCTATTAATGCCAGGATTACTGCCTAGATTCTATTAGTGGCTGCATCGATTTGGTTGTGGTGTTGTCAGGTGCAACTACAGTATAGAAAGGTGAGGAAAAGATGGTAGAACCGGGGTGAAGAAATTGTTTGGGAAGCAAAGCAGTGGACTGGGACTGGTACTAGAAAACAAGACCAAATGGAGAATAACAGCTGAACTGTGAGATCTGACTGGGAAGCCAACAGGGAGACATTTTATCAAATAAAGGCTATTTACTGCTGTTTCCCATTACAGCTTTAGTGTTAGAACTACTTTTTTTTTTAACAGAAAGTATTATTTTGACATTTATTATTGTGACACAGCCATTGCTTGAATTGTGAAAATGCAAGCAGATTTAATTGTCATCTTTTCTAAGTAAAGTAGAATTTTACCTAAGACAGCAAGCAATTTGCATCCAAACTAAGTGAAAGACTTGTACTGGTTCTAGAGAACAAGAATTGATCTCTAGATTTTAAAAGTACTGAGGAAGATACTTTTCATTTCTTTAGAAAGCATCATGTGTACAAAGGCTCTGTGTAGGTAATACTTTTTGATTTCACTGTTGTAGGGTAGTGTGTCCTCTTTCTGATTCAGCTGTTTTATGAGGTATTCTTTTTACTTTTTGCAAACCACTGTACCTTAAACACGGGTAGTGCAAAACCAGTGATTTCGTTATTTGGGCAACGGCTGTAAATTCTTAACAAGCTGCATGTCAAAAGGTTATGTTAATTTTCTTTTAATCTACATAAGAGTGAATTTCATGTTATGTGCAGCCTGTTACATTTTGTATTGGAGTGATATTTAAAAAAAGACAGTTCATTAAGTAACTTCAGTGTATTGACAAACGGGCAGGATTAAAGACCATTAAAAAAATGGCTCTCAGCGTATTGTTCCCACAACGATACATTTTAATATTAACAAGACAGCTCTAGTTCTCTAATGAGGGTAGTTCTTAGATGTAGTGATTTCTCCAGGACACTACTTCTTGTGAATATATCTTCACTGGCAAGATCTTGAAAGTTTTAAAATAATGTTATCCTGGTTATTTAATTGAAACACAAAGTAACATATTAATAATATTAGGAAAAAAAGCTCTTACATCTAGTATATTTCTGCACACTTTCCTTATGAAGAAGACTTTGTCTTTAGTCAAGACAGCTTCTGTGACTTTTCTTTAAGAAAGTGTCAATTAGAACAGGCAGGAACTTGGTAAGATTTCACCAGCAATTTACACATAAGATTATGACTGTACTTAAATTATAGGCACTTTAATACTAATGTTTTATCTTGAGTAACCACAGATTGCTAAAAGTTGCTGGACAAGGGCAAAAAATAAACTCCTTAGAGCCTATCTACTTTGCTGAATGATTTCAGTTTCTGTTGAATTAATAGAAATCTCTTCTAATCCTGGTGTGTTACCCCTCTGTGTAATCCTTTATCCTACAAATGGTCCAAGTTCCCCCTTGTCTCTCCAGTTACTTATGTTGTCTTATGGCCACGTGGCTCCATCTTTTCTTACGTCCTTTTAAGCGCCTGCTGAATAAACAGCTAATGCAGAACATGGATGTGTGCACTGGTTACCCTGGATCAAGATTAGGCAGACAGGGAGACCCGAGGGAAAGCTTCAGTTTACCATTTCCCTCTGTAAGCCACACTGGGATTGTTATCTACAATTTAACTGCACTTCTGTGTACCTCCAGGTACCTTCATTAATCACAGTGGGTCTTGCCCATATGTATTTCTGAACCAGCAGCTGCCTTCAGTTCCCTCTTGCCCTGTACTACCTTCGCTAGTGTCACTGCTAGTACTTATTCCCATTGTGGTAGTCCAGAGGTGCCCTAAAGGGAGACTTAGGCTAGGTATATGGACACACAACATCATGTTAGTGCTCGCTGAAGCAAGGCCTAGACAATCCCTTCTTCTATTTGTCACCTTACCTTCTAACTGACGTATATTTTTTTCCACTCAATAGAAAATTTATACACCTTAAAGTGTTTCTTAATTGCACTAGTTATTTCTGAAATGGTGGAATAATTTGTATCTAATAACAAGGCTCAAATAAAAAATGTGTGGATGATTGATTTTGTGCTTATTTTAGTATAATAAGATGATTTTGAGGTACATCAGATTTCTATTTATAGCAAATTAATGGTTTCAATGTGATTTTACTCTGGGACTAATTAGATGTGTAAAGTTAAATATGTCTGAAAGTCTTTTTCAGAATCAAGGCCTTGCTCTGTGGTTTTTTTTTTATTTAAATAATTTCTACTTTTTCCTATCTTAAAGTTCACTTAGCATCAGGATTATGAAAATGAGGGTCATGCCCATATACAGGCAGCAATAGCAAGGGCTATTATCCACAGTGACTTCCAGTGTTTATAACTTGTAAAACAGCAACCAAAAGAACATCCCAATAGTATAAGCTTTTTGCAAAGGGAAATAATCAAAGTGTTTACTGTTTCTTAATTTTTCTTCTTTGCGATCTCTAAAAAGACAATGCAAGAACATAGATAGATAGATAGATAGAGCTCCTTCATTAAAATTGCAAAGGTTCCTGGGGCCAGGAAAGCAATTTATGAAGGCACAGAGGTAAACATTTTGCACAAAGGAAATTAATAAAATGTTCCCCAGTGGTTCTGAAACAGGGTTGCTAAAATATTTTCCTCACCATGCATGGAATAATGAGGTCACCATAGCAAACAGAGAGTTGCACACTTGGACCACAAAAGCACAATGCTACAGGGCTTTCAGCAGTGTCTAGTAGCTTTTTTCACCTCTTCCCAGGGCTGGGGTGGCCTGCAGAACAACTGTCCCCAGACCTTTCCCATGAGGGTGCTGCCATAGTTATAACCATAGGAATTTGGAGCTTCCTTCCATGGCTCTACGCACCACCGGAGGTTTACACCTGGGAGCCAAGGGCATTACTTGTGTGTAGGCTGCAGTGGGGAAAATCTCTGTCAGGCTTCTTACTCCTGCCGCTCCAGGTGTAAATATTTTTTTTTCCATTATCCACTTACATACACGTGCAAAATGAAACATGCATTCTACTGAACAGATGCTCTCAAAAATATTCACAACAGCACAACCAAGCAAAATATGACCACCTCTACAAAATGCAGCTGGTAATAAATTTTAAAGAAAAATTGTGGAATAACAAAAAACGTGGAAAATGGTAGAAATTTCAGGGTAAAAGAGCTTCAGTCCTACTTGCTCGCTGTGAAATGCTTTCACAACATGTGTGTTGAGAATTGACGTTGCTTAAATACATTTCTTGTCAGTATAGTAGCTAATAAATGAAGGAGCTTAAAAGACTGATTTTAAATTGTAAATCTTACTTTCTAACACAGTTATGCCAAAATTGATGTTCTTTTTTTACAAAAGGTGAGTAAAGACAAAATTTGTATTAAAAGTCTTAAGTTTCATGCATTAACATGTGCTTGCTATTGCATGCACAGAAAGAGAAAGGCTTATTTTCCCATAAAAAAAGAGTGTAGTGTTCTTATTACTTTAAAATTATTATACTGTAAGTAGGCTAATGCTACCTGGGGAATAGAAAAGGGAAAGAGATGGGTGGAAACTTGTAAACTGGATGAAAAGAAGTCTACTTCTGCTTTAGAGAAAAATGATATAAAAAGGAAAATATAAGAAAACTGCTAAGTGGAAAAAAGAGAAAGTAAAAGTGGTGTGTGTGTAAAAATGGAGACATTGAAAGATCTGTTAAACAGAAAGTTTGGAATAGACAAGCATGAAAGCTTTGATTGTTTCTAACTTGCTGTGGAACCAGTCTGCTGGAGATCAGGATTTAGCACTCGGAAGTTTCCTTTTCGGTTTTACCAACTCTGCTTGGACAAGCTCAGGATACTTTATAAGTCCAAGCTTTCTCTGCAGCCACGTTCACTGGAATAATTATTAAATTGCATCTCAGAATTCCAAAGCAGTAGCAAGTGACTTCTTTATTCAGTATCCATTTCTACGGACATGCTAAAAATTTTGCGGGGGAGTTTCAGTTTTTCCTAGAAGTGAGAAATAATCATTTGGCTAGAAAGTGTTGAAATGTTTACCCAATCATCTCTCTTGTTGCTTGCCTAGCTGCAGGCCAAATCAGTGTTAAAAAAACCTCCTTGAAAACTATAAAAAAATTAAATCTGTTCCTATTTTACCAAGAGGACACTGAAATGTGAAGATTCTCTGGAGTATGCCCTCCTTTATATAGAATGCTTTATTATCTTCTTGCATTTTCACTTACTTCAAACAAAAACTCTAATACAACCTTAATTGTGATTTCTCTGGGAGTGAGGTGAGAAGACGTTCAATACTACAAATCTATTACGAGGCAGCTGTTACATTACCATGGAACATGATAGCACGGTACATATTTCTAATCAAAATGTTTGGTTAACAAGAAGGTCAAAGAAGCAATTAATGAAGGAATAGAGTTCTATTGTGTGCCACGTACTATTTGACTACAATACCAACTGACACCAGGGCGATTTCTGCTATTGGAATCACAGAGGTGACCTAGGGCACTCTATCAAGCTTAGTTTGACCCTGACAGCTTTTGACCAGCTATTTGTTGTCATATCTTTCTGACTGAACAAGATGACAAATATATACAAGACCTCATGCTCAAATGCTGCATTCTGTGAAGTGAGACAGATTTTGACCTTTAATTGGTAGAGGTCCTTGGGTCTTGTGACTCCACATCTGCTATCTTTATTGTCTTGTAGTGGACAGAAATTCTGTTAACTACTGTAGCAGTATGTGCTCCCAGAATAGGAAAAATGTAGTTGCTGTTAAATGGCATCGGAAGATGTTATTCCACAAGACAGTCCTTTTTTAAAAAACCAGATTGCTCTGACTTTACAGAAGAAGAGAGGTTTTGCTCTGAATAATAAGCCTCTAATGCTTCATGTTATTCTGTACTGATGTGGGGACCTAACCTGACAAAAAAAAATAAAGGATTTGGCCTGAGCTTGAAAATAGATGAATAAATAAATAGGAACTTTGTCCAGAACTGGAACATTTGAATAAATATATATTTACACATTTTTATAAAATAGAGGTCTATGAGCAGTTTCAGAAGTTAGCCTTTCAAAAGAGGAGGAAGAAATTACCAATATTTTTTTGTGGCAATAACCAAAATGAGAACACTATTGTATTTTTTTTTTTTCTATAAAGGATTAGAATTTTTCAGTTGACCTTTAGGAGACATAGATTACACAGGAAAAATCCTTTACCCCTGATGTTTTCATCTACCATTAAATAAAAGTTAGCTAAGCCTTGAAATGTCATTTCTTTACTTGATTTCCCTCTGTTTTGTGTTTGCTCACATTTCCATGCATCTGAGTTTGGTACCTGAGTACGTTCAGTTGTTTGTGGACTACTATTCTGCCTTTCTGAATACTAAGTCTGCAAACTACAAGCTGAGAAAAACTGCCTTAGAGGAATTAAGAAGTACAGAAAGGCTCTTCACTGGAGAGCTGGATGGCGGAAACAGGGTCCAACATCAGTGAGCAACACAAAAATAGAGGATAGTTTATAAATTAACACATAGAGTATCAATAACTTAGTCTTATGTGGCTTCTCATTCCTGCTCTTGGACTGCTTTTCTGAAGCCCTTAGTGGGTGAGCTGGCTAGATGAATGTCCTGTGATCTCAGTTCCTTTTGTCTTAGCCCTTCCACAGATAACAGCCCCAGGAAGGCATGAAGAGGGTGATTTCATGGGTCCCTGCTCAAAAGGGACCCGATGTTTTCAAGGCACCACTCAGCTGCTGTTCAGTACCAGAGTTTCTGGCCTCCTGCTCATACCAGATCCCTCTTTTGCCTGGAAAGGCCCTCATCAACAAACATTATTTGCCTCTTTCCTCTGCTTGCTCTTCCCTGATTTTGCTGTTCAGCTCTCAGCTTTTATTGGTCCTGCTTTCAGCTACCTGCTGCCTGCTTTGCTTTCCAATGGTTATTCCTGGGGCACTTGCCTGTAGCTAGAGGCTCATCTTTACACTCAGTCTCCTGTTTTTTTTCCCCTGAAAATCTCCATCAATGGATTGCTATTTTTTCCCTGGTTCAGCAAGCATACCCTAGAATGGTGCTTCTGTCCTACCTATCCCATTTAGAGAGGATGACAGGACTACCAGTATATTAATATGTGTATTACAATATATGTGGAAGTATATACTTATTTGATGTGAAAATGTAGCTGCATTATTTAGGCTGTGGTGAATCATTTAAGAAGATCTCATAAAACACTGCTTCCGACATTAATAGAAATCAAGAGAGATTCGAACATCTTCACATTACTTCTTATTTCAAGCTATTTTAAAGTAAAATATATAATGATTAATAGCAATGACTTATGATGGGAGAATGTCTAGTGGGTACCATGTAGTCAGCACTAAGTATTTGTCACTTAGGAGGATGTAGTTCCTCTATGGAGTCTTTAATCATGTAGTTGATTTTAGTAGGCATGTACATGAGGACTATTGTTTAGCAAGGATTTTCAGGGCCAGGCTTTTGTTTAACAAAGATGTTAATGATACAAGCAGGATATAAAATGCTTTGACAGTAAAACTCTTTAAATACCAGCCTGAAAGGTATTACAAAAACTTGTGTCAGCTGGGTAACACAAAGAGATCTGCAGACATATGCAGAGGAAGATGATAGAAATACAGAAGAAAACTGTAGTGTGAGACTGAGTGAATGTAAGGAGAAAGTAGCCTATAAAAAAAATATTTAGCAGAATGCAGAAACCCAGAAAGCAGAAAATACATAATTTGTTTGCAGCATGATAAGGACTTGAAACTAGATTTGTGTCATCAGAAATACCACAATTCAATCTCTTATTCCAAGTGAAAGCTGTGGTAACAGTCTTTATGAAGTGTATGCTGATGAATAGTCTGTAAATAGTAATCATTTGCAATTATTGGTAGTAGTTGGATTTTGTGTCTTTCTGTTTCACGACTGCACTTGGTTCAAGAATGTAGTGAAAGGAATCTTCTACTCCAGCGGTTTGGCTTCTTGTCCCAGGTAAAGCTGCATGAAAATATTTAAACTCCCCAAACTTTGTACAGCTTAAAAATGTTAGTTTGGATGATTTTTTTTTTTTTTTTAAATGAAAGTCCAAGAAATTAAGCTGTTCTCTATTCTGAATACACTACCTGCCTAGGGAATTTTGTTCTGAAACATTCAGGGCTTTATTCAGTTGACTGAAGATAGGTTTCTATTTAAGATACCCTGTCTTAGTTGGCCACAAGGGGCTGGTGGATGCCATTGAGACCTAGGGGTTACCTGTGCCCCTCTGAGAAGGCAGCTAGAGTATCTCATATGGTGCAGTGTGTCTGTCTGTTGTGATGGAGTAGAAATAACATGGTCTCTGCAACAGTAAAAAAGCTGAACGGGTCACATGTTTTGCTAAGGCAACAGATATGAGTCCAACACACCTATTTTTTCAAGAAATTATTGGCCCAAATATTCTTATCTACACAGTGCAAACCGTGCCGCATTCAAAAAGCTGTGTTTTTACACCTTTGTTTCTGAGATGTTCATGTTTGCATAAGGTACAAAGCAACGATAAATTGCACTTTTAGAACATGTCAGGACAACTCCTTACCTTTTAGTTGTGCTCAAATTCACGCTAAAGCACATTGCTCTCCATGGTTTTATGCTTTATGCTGGGTCATTATTGGGTTTCCTACAATCTTAATGGTAAGTACAGAATTTTAGCAATTGCTACAAATCTAGGTCACACAACAAGGGTCCTATGACAAATTTGTCATCTGCTGTTTAATATTTCAGGTACAAATCTATGTGTTGCTGATTTTGTATTATCTAATTATAGCAAGTTCACCTAGATCTCAGGAATAATAATATTTTTTTTAGATATGAAACTGAACAAACGTCTTCTCTGTCCTTTGGTAAATTTGATAGAAAAATAGGATCCCTCCCCACTCCCTTCATCTCCTGCTTTTACCTTTCTGTGGGAAGTAATTTCCCGGTGCTGTTATACCATGTGCCAGGCCCCACATACTCTGCTCTTTAGACTGATTCCCCCTCCAATAAAAACATGGAAAAGAAATAATTCTGCCTTGATGGTTCTCAAGAGCAGATGGTTTTATGACTTAATCTTCCAAAATGTATTTTAAAAATGTATTTTTCTGAGACACCACTGTTAACTCTTTCATTTCACTTTATATTCTTAACATTGCTGTACTGTTTCATTTAGTCCATGAAAACAAGTTGCAGTAGGAGAGGCTGCCCTTTGACTTACGACTCGCTCCTGCTGCTTATTCCATTTTATCTCACATTTTACTTACATTCAGCAGAAATCAGTTTAGCAGCCCCAAATGGTTTTGATTTAAGATCAGCACTCAGAATAGTAGCGCAGAAACAAATTATGATATACATTTCCAAACCAGCTTAATGCCTTTTGTCTCTGCTTGCATGGAGTAAAATGTGGCTGCTTGGCATTCCCCACCAACTAGCATTTTACGACAGAGCAAGAAGTGAGCAGACATGTTGCAGTGCTGATTGCAGTCAACATATGTAAAATCAGATTCCGGCTAGTCAGGTTTAGACACTGAAATAGACACTGCTTTTGGCTGTGACTGATATTCAAACATTATGTAGTTTCGTATTTATCTTGGTTTTCTTTTGCTTTGTGCTGCCACACCAGCTTCTGCTCTTTCCCACTTGCTCGGATGTTTCCAAAGCAAGAAAGCACTATATTTTGCTCCAAGAAGAGTGACATTATTTCCCATGATACAATTTCAAAAGGAAGTTTACAATGGTTGAAATATTCAGAATTTCCTCAGTAAACGTGAGCTTCTGGTGTAGTATTTTGGGGGCTTAGGGCCAGGCTCTGCTTGCCCTACCCAGAGGCAGGTCTGCCCTTGGGGTGGGGAGCAGGGGCTGCCGGGTGCCGGCCCCTGGCCCTCCCCAGCACGGCTCTCTGGGGCTCCCAGAAGAAGGCTTCTGGGGCATCAGCAGGATGCAAACTGCTCTTTAAATGCTATGCGCAATCACACGTATATGTATGATTTATTCAGGTTTCAGAGCCTCTTAGGCAGGACTGATGTGGCAAATAAAGAGAAAGACAGGAAAAGCAGATGCTTTATTTTCTCTTTAATACTACTCTCAATCTCTGGCTAATGAAAATCCCTCAATAAACAAGACCAATTTGGTGCATACATCTGTTCCGTATCCAGCCTATATTGTCAGTGGTGTCTTGCTGAATTCTTTGAGGGCTCAGAGCCTTCACCACCTGCAAGATCAGATCCTTGACTGTAACCAGATGGTGGCATCGTAGCATTACAGCAGTTTTCTAAAGCTGCCATAATTTCACTTGGGGTAATCCAGAAAACTATGAAAAGCAGAGAATACATTTCAAAGTGGAATAGCTGGAGAATTTTGCACACTGCAAATGATGCTGGTGCATCCAGAGCTGAAAGAGGATGCACAAGCAGAGGATTTTTTTAATCACCAACAATAAAAAATAAAATATTTTATTTAAAGAATAATCAATTTGTTGGAAAATCCAAGCAGGCAGTGATAACCCTCTATTTATAATGCATGCACAATCATATTTAATTTGTTCATGCATTAAATCTGAAAATGTCAAGTTAAAGAAATAATATAATTTTATTATACTTATCTTTTACAATTTTTTCCTACTTTTTCCAGGAAAACCATGATATACAGATTGGGGCACAGAAGCATGAAATGGAAACATAATAATTCTAAACTTGACTATACCATGTTATTTCACTGTCATTTCCTACAAGTTATTAACCTCCTCTGCTTCATTCTCTTCAGTTCCGAAGAAAAGGAGATAATAATGTTGTAATGCTTGCAACACTGAAAGGACTAATTAGTTAATATCTGTAAGATATATTGAAAAATGTTGTATGCTAACAACATTTTAGCATGTTGTTCACAAATTAAGGTTACAGGGGAACGACTGTTAACCCCTTCTCCAAACCAGCTATGTTTTCTGGTTCCTCAGTACTTGCATGTGGTTAGCGTTATGCTTGCACCAGCTACATTTACATTTGTACCCAGAGGCCAGCGCTCAGACCCTGCTCTGCCCAGTTCAGGCCCGTGACTCTAATTTATTCCCAGAATAATATTCTCACCACCAGCCTTTCTTTTTTACTGTGCTTTCACCCTCATGAGACCTGAAAACATACGACAAATCTCAAAATCCAATGTGCAGAGAGAAAGCTGTTTTTTCAGGTCTGAGAGTGCACATGGGTGTAAATCCAGCAAAGTGACACAGCAAACTGCAGGCTAGGCACTGATGTCACCACTTGTGTGGAGTGGTGTCTTTCCTAAGACAATGTTTTCTAAACAATAATTAAACCTTAGCCATACTGCGTGAAGAAGTCATGGTTGCCACCTCATAGAGTTTTTGTGAATGGTGGGATTTTTCACAGAGAAGAAACTATCTCTCCCACAGCTACAGTCCTACCTGTCCTCTAATCCACTGCCTGCATCATTTGCCTGTTTCATGGCAGTCAAGCAGCTAATCAAGGATGCCCAAAATCAGGTAGTACCTTGGAGGGAAAGAAGGAAAACGTAGGAGGGAAGTACTAGAAAAAGCCCAGTAGTTTTGAGTAGCTCAGCCAACTAACTGACACTAACTCTTTATGAAGTGCCCAGATGCTGGTGGGAAGATGGAGAAACCTCTCTTGTCAGCCTCTGAAAGCTGGGGAGATACTACTGTGGAGGACTGGGACTGAACTGAGAAAAGGGAATAACTGAGATGGAGGCTAAAGGGACAGGGCTGATTTTGAGCTTGTGATGTCCTAGAATGAACGACAAGACCTGCTGTGTTTTGGTAGGGCAACAGATATGAGTCCAACACACCTATTTTTTCGAGAAAGTATTGGCCCGAGTATTCTCATCTACACAGTGCAAACTGTGCCACATTCAAAAAGCTGTGTTTTTACACCTTTGTTTCTGAGATGTTCATGTTTGCATAAGGTACAAAGCAATGATAAATTACACTTTTAGAACATGTCAGGACAACTCCTTACCTTTTAGTTGTGCTCAAATTCATGCTAAAGCACATTGCTCTCCATGGTTTTATGCTTTATGCTGGGTCATTGTTGGGTTTCCTACAATCTTAATGGTAAGTACAGAATTTTAGCAATTGCTACAAATCTAGGTCACACAACAAGGGTCCTATGACAAATTTGTCATCTGCTGTTTAATATTTCAGGTACAAATCTATGTGTTGCTGATTTTGTATTATCTATTTATAGCAAGTTCACCTAGATCTCAGGAACAGTAATATTTTTTTTCGATATGACACCAGGAACTCGGATCTGCTGTCTCAATAAGTCTATGAGGGAGGACAACAAAAGTTTTTACTTGCTCACATGGGTACAGTCAGGGTGGACAGGAACACAAGGAAAAATGAGTAAATGCAAAATTTTATGAACTTCTAACTGAAGCTACTGATTCTGGAAGGGACCATCTCATCATCACCCCTTTTACTTGTGCTTATTTGTACATGAGTTTAATGTAGTTATTAGGTGTACCTTTACTGTAGTTAGCTTGAATTTACTTACAATTTAATAGTTCCTCTCAAGTAAAATTAGTCTGAGTGAAAACAGTGTGAAATACCACCCATCTTCGTAGTGGGATTACAGCCACTAGTGTATGGAGCCTCTGAGACCTGCAGGGTAAATCCCACAGCTTTTTTCAGATGCCATATGCTGAGTTGCTCTGCAGGTTATTTCCCTGTGCCCCATGGCTCTCACCCAACCCTAATGTATGTTTGTGGTCGGTTGACCCTGGCTGGGTGCCAGGTGCCCACCAAAGCTACTCTATCACTCCCCCTCCTCAGCTGGACAGGGGAGAGATAATATAACAAAAGGCTCGTGGGTTGAGATAAGGACAGGGAGAGATCACCCAGCAATTACCATCACAGGCAAAACAGACTCAACTTGGGGAAATTAGCTTAATTTATTACCAATCAAATCAGAGTAGGATAATGACAAATAAAAACTAAATCTTAAAAAAACACCTTCCCCTCACCCCTCTCTTCTTCCTGGGTTTAAATTTTCTCCCAATTTTCTCTACCTCTTCTCCCTGAGCGGCACAGAGGAATGGGGAATGGGAGTTGAGGTCAGTTCATCACACATTGTTTCTGCTAATCCTTCCTCCTCATACTCTTCCCCTGCTCCAGCATGGGGTCCCTCCCATGGGAGACAGTCCTCCATGAACTTGTCCAACGTGAGTCCTTCCCACAGATTACAGCTCTTCACGAACTGCTCCAGCATGTGTCCCTTCCCCTGGGTGCAGTCCTTCAGGAGCAGACTGCTCCAGCGTGGGTCCCCCATGGGGTCACAAGTGCTGCCAGCAAACCTGCTCCAGCATGAGCTCCTCTCTCCATGGGTCCACAGGTCCTGCCAGGAGCCTGCTCCAGCGCAGTCTTCCTATGGGGTCACAGCCTCCTTCAGGCATCCACCTGCTCCAGCGTGGGATCCTCCATGGGCTGCAGGTGGATATCTGCTCCACCGTTAACCTCGATGGGCTGCAGAGGGACAGCCTGCCTCACCATGGTCTTCACCACGGGCTGCAAGGGAAATGTCTTCTCTGGTGCCTGGAGCACCTCCTCCCCTCCTTCTTCACTGACCTTGGTGTCTGCAGGGTTATTTCTCTCACATGTTCTCACTCCTCTCTCCCAGCTATAATTGTGCAGTTCCACCCCCTCCCCCCCTGCCCTTCTTGGATATGTTGTCACAGATGTTCTACCACTGTCACTGATGGGCTCGGCCTTGGCCAGCAGCAGGTCCCTCTTGGAGCCAGCTGGCATTGGCTGTATTGGACATAGGGGAAGCTTCTAGCAGCTTCTCACAGACACCACCCCTGTAGCCGCCCTGCTACCAAAACCTTGCCATGCAGAACCAATACAATGTTGAATGTGGAGCTTCACTAAAAACTGATCAGGCAGAAATAACCTCTTAAAGATCTGGCATGTTATCATGAGTATGAGTATCATACCCTCTATGGAGCAAGGTTGTGTTAAACACGTTACCTCGCCAAGCTAAGACATTTACTATGTGGAAGAAACTTGACGCAGGGACTACTATAACTCAAGATAACTTTGAAGTGAAGACAGTCCACAGAAATGGTGATTTTGGCCAGAATCACATTGTAAGGAATTGTGACAGACCTGGCTACAAAAACTGGTAGATTTGGCCCTAGCTTCTTGCTTTAACTGGAATACAACAGCATTTCCCTCATAAATCATCCTAAAATAAATAAGGAAAAAAAAGGGTAGTTTTTCCATCACTTTAGTGAAAGAAGGGGTTAGCATATGGCTTGAATTTTGCCATTGATTTCAACAGCAGCCCACTGAGCCTATATTGTATCTGGAGCTGAAAGTTCACCACTCATTCAGCTTTTTGTCTCGTGTTGTTGGTGCAGGACAGTGTTACGTGATGTGAAGGTATAGACGGGGACCCAGGTGTTGCTTCTGACTAAAAGCCTCTCTGCTGGAGCTTCCTGACTCATTTCCCTGATTACAAAGACAGCAGGTGTCAAACACATCAGAAAAAGAACAAAGGACATTATCTATCCATACTTAATTAAAGGCAGAAAAGCACTCAAGCCTGGCTGGCTGAACCAGAAGGCCGTGAGGGTGATAGTGTTTTAATTTATTTTAACTGTGCAGGAAGAAATTTAAAATGATTGCTGAGAACAGTGTAATTAAAGTATAGAATAATTTTCCAGTTTTTTGTTTGCTCCTGTTTTGATTTTTTATGAAAGGATTCTATTTGGATTTCCTTACAGTTACTTTATTTTTATAAGTACTTTTTGTGAATACAGCACATGACATACATTTAAAATATACAAGGTAGCCTGATAAATATGCAGTCTTATATCATCTTAGCTTTAGTTTAAATATCGTTGAAGGAACAGGCTTTCAACTCCATCATCTTCAGTGGTTACATTATTGGATTTTTTTAGCAGTTTAAATTTTCTATTACATGAATCCTATCTATTCATCAAGTAAAAATGTGGCTCACATGTCTTATGGTTCACCTTGCTACTATATGTTCTGCATGAATTCAGTCACCTTTTCAGTTCTGTAAAGATTTTCAGTGTAAAGGATTAGGAAAAGAGATGCAATCTCTGTTTATAAAAGGCACTTGGATGCATTCCAATGAAAATGACTGTCGTGTTAGTAGCTTAACCATATAATAGTTGTGTTAGAATATCAGTGATTTTCATATCTAGCTTGTAAAATTTACACAAATTATCTTACAACAAAACCAGAACTATGCCTGCCCTAGAAACATTCTGGAACATATATAGTTGTAGAGATTCATATTGTATTCTGTATTGGTGCCATTAAAAGAATTAAGATCACTGCATATTGCAGTGTATGTAATTTTCCAGTTACTAATTCAGAACGCTTATATTATAGAATGGTTTTACAACATTAAGTAAAAAATAAAGGATCTGCTAAACAGTAGGGGTTTAGTTGGGGGGCAAGGGGAGATATTGTTGCAATAAGGCTAGCTAAATAACATGAACTGATTACTCAAAGAAGTAGCATGACCTGAAGTTTTAAGATGCTTTGAAAATGACAATTACTTTATAAATACAACTGTTTAGTTTTTAGATTCATTACTTCACTAGGTCTGTAATTATCACCAGTAAAAGTCACAGTCTAACATCCTGATTCAAACTTCACTGACCATGCTGGAAGGGATCTTGACTGGCTTTGAATCAAATTCCAGTGTTCTGATATGAATTAATGAAAATATTTCAAGTGTATCCTTAAAAATGTGCTTATATCAAATCCTAGTAATTTATATGGGACTCAAACACTTGCTGAGCTTATTTTCGAAAATTAAACTGTAACTCACAGTTATCCCAAGTGATATTTTATGGCATCCTCAATGAAAGCTTTGCAGTTAGATTCTGCTACCATTGGTTAACATGCAAGCCCTGAAGCTTTCAAAGAGTTGGTATGGATTTCATTTGACTGGTCTTCTAAGTTTAGTAAGCAATTGTGGTTACGATGTATCAGAAATATTTTGGTTGTACCTTACCACCACCACTTATGGGAATAACTAGGATTAAAAAAAAGACTTGTCACTGAAGTAGTTAGGTGTGACATAGAGAATACTGCTAAAGATTCTTATTTACTTGTAACAGAGAATGTTATGCTTAAAGCTTTTTTTTTTTTTTTTAAGATGAGAACAACACTAACAGCACTTGTTTTCAGCAAATTTAAACAGCTGGGATATTTCTCGATGTTGAACATTTTAAAAAAACCCACTGGATTTCTAGAACATATGCCTGAAGTAGAAAAAAATAATGTAGACCACAGAACATTGTTCTTGTGTAGATGAATGTCTCTAATATCTCTAATAGTAAAATTTCTGGTTTTGTATGTTTTGCTCTCACCACTTAGGGTCCTTGATCCAGGGCTTAAAACACTTAAATGGTGATGCACACTTCTTTTTTGAGTTTGTCATGATGTTGAGTGCAAAGTGGGCAAGTAAATAACAGCAACAGATTGCTCTAGTGATTGAATGCTACTGGTATCCATGTTATAGTAATCAAATAAAACCTTAATAACCTATGTGTTAAAATAGCAGCACAGATTGCCTAGAGAAAGAAAGTCAATGCTGTTCCTTGGAGCATGGATGAGAGAAGCAAAGCAAAGCAAAGCAAATTGTTATACTTCTATTCAGAATAGAAAAGCTGTGTGAAACTGCAATGGAGAAAATGGTTGAGTTGTCCCTCACTTGGAATAAATTTCATTCCTCTGATACTTTGGCTGAAGGAAAAAAGTGACCACAGTTATTAAAAAGAAAACCCAAACCCCAACAGATTCCCGAAATATAGCTCTAGATGAACAGTGTGAGACCAGTAAGGCGATAAACAACATGCATTAAGCTATACCGATACAAAGGTTGTGCCTAAATTTTCCCACTAGGGTGCCTGTGGTTGGGCAGCTGAAAACATATTTAAGTTAATCTCTCAGGCCACAGTTCAGGGAAGATCTTCAGTACATGCTGAATCAGTTGCTATTCAGGAAGACCCTATGCACAAGACTAAATTTAAGCATACATTTAAATCCCATTGATCTCAATGGGATTTAAGCACAGACCTAATATTAAACATCTGTTTAAATATTCTCTCAAATAGGGACATTTTCCCTAATGGGGACTCAAGTTCAAAACTATTAGTTTTGTGTGTTCCTTTAATTCTTTTGAATTCAAGAGACAAATAAGGAATTTTCCTTCTGTGGAGTGTTTTATGATCACATTATATCATAGTCTATTCCAATAAATAACAGTTTAACTGTTTTCCATTCAGCAGTTAAAACACTTGGTTGTGTGAAGCTGAGCAGGACCCTGGAAAGTAGTTGTGGAAGTGTGGCTGCCAGCCACATGATTGATGCTTTCCAGTGCGTGCGTGTTCTCAGATCTGCATTTCTGTATTATAAAACTTTGTGAGTGGGTTTCACCTCAGTCACCTTTAGTATTTGAAAGCTGTATGAAAAGGCTTAATGGGTCACCATACATTCCTTTTGTAACGAATGGAGAGATGTGGCTGTCCTTGGAGGATGATTCACCTGATTTGTCTTAGATAAACATTTTAGATGTAATAAATTGCCCCCGGGATGTGGAGGGCATTTAGCTATTTTTCTCTGGAAACTGCAGGGGAATGTAAGGTGATGCATTTGACAGCCACTCCTCAGATGTCTAAGTAGGGTCAGATGACTCCCACTTCATGTGCATATACATATATTCACACAACATTGTGCATTTAACATGGTCATTAGCTTTGCAACGTCAAAGTAAGAGAAATTTTTTTTTATTAAATATATATGTGAAACATCTGTCTAGCTTTAATTTGCTTGATGTTTTTTGAATATTACATGTGTCATGCTTTAGCCCCAGTCGGCAACTAAGCACCACGCAGCCGCTCGCTCACCCTCCCCTCCCCCCGGTGGGATGGGGGAGAGAATAGGAAGGGTAAGAGTAAGAAAACTCATGGGTTGAGATAAGAACAGTTTAATAATTGAATAAAATAATAATAATAATAGTAGTAGTAATAAAAATTGCAATGAAAAGGAGAACAAGAGAGACAAACAAAACCCAGGGAAAAGAAAACAAGTGATGCAACCGCTCACCACCCGCCGACCAACACCCACCCAGTCCCTGAGCAGCGATCGCTGCCCCCCGGCCGACTCCCCTCGGTTTATATACTGAGCATGACGTCATATGGTATGGAATAGCCCTTTGGTCAGTTTGGATCAACTATCTTGGCTGTGCTCCCTCCCAGTTTCTTGTGCACCTGGCAGAGCATGGGAAGCTGAAAAAGAAAGTCCTTGACTAGGGTAAGCACTACTTAGCAACAACTAAAACATCAGTGTTTTATCAGCATTTTTCTCCTACTAAAACCAAAACACAGCACTATGCCAGCTACTAGGAAGAAAAGTAACTCTAACCCGGCCAAAACCAGGACAACATGTTGCTAAAATTCCAAATGCTGGGAATATCTACAAACTAACTGCATTTGTTAAGGGTATGTAGAGAAACATTTTCTTCTGGTCAGTTATAACTTCTGTTGAAATACCAAGATTTTTGTCTTGATTTTTATTTTTTTCCTCAAAAGTTTTGAAAAATAAGGGTTTTTTTTACATTGACCAATCTCATACAAGGATGGGCTTAGAAAACTGGGCCAAGATCTAAGCTGGATCCTCCCATTTTTCTGTCTACTCACTGAAACTGTTGGTGCTCAAGTAGTGCAAAGTACACACTCCTAAATATTGTAGGGAGAAGGGAATGGTGAGAGTGTGCCACTAAGGTGAACAGGTAGGTGTGCACTTCTAGCTGTTCATCATCCTTTACATGCTAGTCTTTGATTACTCTTTCCTCTCTCACCTTGTTCTGATGTTTAAAATCAGAGCACAGTGTACTACTTGTGGATTCTCTGATCCATTATAATGATATGACAATGTCTTGTAGGAGTCTTGCAGTCTAAAGGTAATAAATGTATTTAGTTTCCCTAAAGGAATCAATTAATCACAGAAGTCAGAGATCAGTGAATCTATTTTCCTCACTCTCGCAAGCATGGAATATATTCACTCATAACCAATCCCACAATAAATTTTAGCCAGAAGCTCAATAAGTAGGTAAACATTGACACGTTTGGCAGACAGCAGAATAGTTTGGTCTTTTAATGTTGACAGTCTTTCAATTAAACACTGTCATTGTCTTAGGGGAATTAACTTTAATACAAGAAAATTATGAGAAATATAAAGCTTCCTCAAGTTAAGTTTTGGTTAATCAAAGAACATCATACAAACTATATTTGAAAACAAGCCATTTCGATGTTGCCTTTCCAGTATATATATTTAATCTGTATTTTCTGCATTGAGTTTAGATACATTCTTTAAAAACAGTGCGCTCCTTTATATCTTTGTATCGCTGCCTATATAATATTAAATGAAACCAGATTCCCTTTGATTTTTAAGAACAAGTGCATCGGTTTACTTGAGCAATGCATAATGATGTGTTACTTTTTTTGGTGATGGATTGCCACCTGGCCCTTTCTGGCAGAGTATTGCATTCTCCACTCCTAAGAGTTAAAATGTATTTTCCATTTTAAATAGCTTCCATTCTACAGGAATATGTTAGAAGTATGGAGGCACCATACAGGAGTATGTAAGACCTTGGCTCCAGGTAAAGAATCTGTACTTATTGTCCTGAAAAGGTGGTAAAATATAACCAAAAGAGAGAAAAGAAATAAACATGCATTTGTGAACAGTACCTGGAAAGAAAGAGTAACTAAGATTAGCAATGGCAGATACTGTTCCTTAGTGCATGCAGGCATGATCCTGGAAATTCATGGTAAAATGTAACTGAGCAGTTTTATGACCAGCAATAATAGATGTCTGAAATCAGCGCTTTAACAATGCTGCTGAATTTGGCTGAGATAAGAATGTTTGTTTGCCATCAGAACACTGGGCTGGTGGTTTCTGCAATTCTCTTCTCACAGGAGAATCTTGCCTTCACAGAAATAAAACAGGGTTTTGTTTTCAGGATTAGGCTTCCATTTTGTCTATTAAGTCTTAATTTTTGTGTCAAACACATTACTGAACGTTCTCATTGACAGACTAGTCAGTGCACTGCAGACCCTATATGCTTTTCTAATCCCAATATAGGCAGTTTTGAAGCTATATTTGTCATGTGGATTAAGCCCAGGTTTTTCACATACTGGTAGGTTGGCAGGACCAGATAAGTTTTGCAGTATCACTTCTATTGATATTGCCTCAACTACAATACCAACTTTTCCAGACAGTAACTCGTGAATTCCTTAACCGCAGGTAGGTGCAACAGCTGAAAGCAAGATATAGCAGCTCTCCCTGGAAAGAGGAACTGATATGTTTTCCCACATATCTATATATAAGATTTTTTTTTAACATGCCAAGCCCTGGCTTTTCTTGGAACAAGGCAATTTTGTAATTCTAAAGCTTTGCACAGTTCAAAGAAATATTCCTGGGAAGCAGGCAAGCTATGATACGTTTCTCACAGATGTATGTGTCTGACTTTCTTTGACCCTGTGGTACTGGCATCCCACCACCCAGAGCTGGGAGCTGGAAGGGGGTGAATGGTTCCCATCCAGGTCTGGCAAATGCTGGGCTGACTCTGTGGTAATTCCAGCATGCCTTTAGCAACAAAGGCTGATGTCTAATAAACCAAGACAGCTGAGCCAGGGTTATGTGTAAAACCAGGCATTTTTATATCTTATGAAAGTGTGAAAGACTGAAGAAATATGTGAGACATGACTAAAAAGACTGCAGCTGTAGAGGAAACGGACTTCCTGGTATGGAATGACATCTTTTCTAACTGGGGACTGATCCTGTTTCATAGGGAAGTGTTACTCCTTGAGTGCTTGGAACAGCAATGAATCTTCATGGCATAACATCAAACATGTCCATATTCTCATTTTCTGACTGTTGACACATAGTAAGCAGTATGTGGCTAGAAAAAGCCCAGGTCAGCTACACAATTAGATGCTACCACATATAAATATCCTAGGTAGGTGTTTATGGTTATCATTGTAAATGATAAAAAAATATTTCTGTCTGGATCATCCCCTTCTAGTTAAGGCATTTCAATAAGGTGTCCAATATAACTGTCTGATTGAGCTAACATGACCAAGGAAGTGTTCTTTGTGGCAGACCTTGGCTGAAACACCTCCAAGAACCATAGTATAGTTCTTACAATCTCTAGATTCTTTTGTGTCTGCTTCTACAGCTTCTCTTGTGAAAATTGTAAAGAATTTTAACTTAGAAAAATCTTTTATGCTTTCTTTAAAACATCTCAGACAATTCACAAATCCCACAATCCTTGTGGATCCCTGATCCAAAGAGGGAAAGGCTAGACCTTTTCAATAAGATGATGAAGATTTAGCTCTGGCAATCCTCTGCACTCCAATAATTACTTGCTGAAGTTAATCTCTTCCTCCCTGTTGCCCTCAGGAAAAAAGAACCACAGACACAAACCCCAGATCCAGTGACATCTCCTCTCCCCTCTGGATGGATAATATGTATGGCTATCAAAATTAAAAGCAACTGGGAAGGGGTCTTTCTTCTGGACTTTTTCAGGTAACCTGGGCAACAGCTATTCCTTCTGATTTCACCTATAAAATCGACAATAAATACTAAGTTGCCCAATGTAATTAAAAGTTCTGATGGAACTTGCCAGCTAAGCATGAAAATGTTTCAACAGTTTAATAGTAATCAGATATTTGTAACCACAAATATTTGGGGTTTTATTTAGTTTCAAAAATAAGTACCTACAAAATACAGAGAAATGTTTTCAAGTTTGGTCTTTCAGTATATACTGCTGTGTTCAGTTAGTACAATTAGTTCCAGTATTCCTTCTGAGAAGAAAGTATTGACGATGTATTTGAAATAATATCTCTGCCTAAGCAAGCTGATAGCAGGTCTGCCATGCCTTTTTATGCAAAGAATCTGGAAAATATAATCTTAAATGGAGGAAGCAATAATGTTGTGTAGAGGCATTCTAAGTAGCTGGCTTAAGCTGCCGATTACTGTGGATGCTAATTTTGCAGTGCTGCCAGGATTTTATGTTAATGTTATTGAACAAAAGGCTAAAGTATTTTTTAATTTAAAACTACTGAACTATAAAATTGAACTATTAGACTTTCCATGGGTTTAAGTGGACAAAGAGAATATTATGTCAAAGGCTCAATTCAGTCACCTTCAAGCCATTACACCTTTTGAAATTTGAAGCAGTAAGTTGCTGTGGTCTATTATTTTAGGCTGAAGTCCTCCCATGGTTCCTACTACTACTACCCTTAAATAAACTTTATTCTTCACTGCATTCAATGCCAAATATTAGCATAGAGAACTTCAAATGAATCCGTCCCCTTCTTCTTCTGTGTGGTACTCTCAGCCTGCTCAAAGGACTTGTTTCAGGGTAGCCTAATCACATGAAGATGGAGAACTTGGCCACTGACTTTAACCTTGCGTAACCTTGCAATCCTCCACACCTTAGCAAGCACAGGATTACAGTGCAGGGTGGAACCAGCTGCTGACACCCTGTCCTCTTTCTTCCCCTCTGGGTGGAGAGCAGAACTGGAGCTGCACTACCTGGGCATTTTGCATGCAGGTGTTGCTTCTGTTCTCTGCTTATTGTCTACAAAATAGACTACAAAGCAGTAAGTGTGCCAGTGATGTTATCCTACCTGTGAGTCCGGTCATGAAGTGTGATGTCATACTGACTTTTTGCTACAACTGGAACAATGTAAGAGGAAAGGAATTTGGATATGACCTGGGGATTGGTGCTGTGCACTTTGCCATGTGATATACTTTGCAATTTGAGCTAAATCTAGGTCTTTTTCAGAGTTTGAGAACTGGTGTTACATCCCCAGAGAACAGGGCAGGAAATTGAGGAGCCCTCAGCAATGAGGGTCAGGGCACAGAGAGAGGGTGTCTCTAACTTCTGCAGCAGACTCTGAACCACAATAGCAAACACAGAGCCCTATTTATGAATTTAGACACCTGTGTGTATGCAGTTTTAAGGAGCTATGGCACACTTGTGGGAGCAGGCTGCGCCTCATTGCCCTCTTCGCCAGGCACCACCCTTTCCCCTTCTGGCAGAACTGAGCCATCAGGTACATTAAAGTGATTTTTCTGGCCTTTACGTGTGTCAGAATTTAGAGACTGTACCTGCAACAAGAAAGATAAATATACACATAAATTTTTAAGAGCCTATCTCATTTGCTGCTGCACGGTAAGTTTAAAAAGAGACCTAGACAGATTGCAATGCAGTCACATGTGAAGATGGGACAGTGGACGCGATCAATGCTTTAATCAAAATGTTTGAGGCTTTTATTGCATTCCAATGGAGGAAAAATGCTTTTGAGCACCATGTGTTCAACACTTGTGACCAAATAGCAGATGAAATATTTGATTCATTTGCAGCAGACTTTGGTTACTTTCCAGAAAATGCTTGACTGTTTTTTTGATGAGATCACTGCTAAAGTTGTTGCTGAGGACATATTGTGGTACAGGCTGAATGTTATTCCTACTGCAGTTTGTACATTTTCTTCTCTTAAGGAAGAGTAGACTAGAAATCCTTTCCCCTTCTAGTGATGTAAGCAGTTAATGTTTGAATTATGTGAAACCTCGTGTAGGGGATAAAACCTACAGGAGACTAACTGGCACAAGCTGGCAATTCATACAGCACTGGATAATCTGGAGAATTCGTGTGTTCTCTAGAGAAAGGCCAGGCTTCTGGGTGTTTTGGCCACCGAATCCAGTTCTCCATGTTGCTAGAAAGTGTTTTTCAGTTTTGGGAGAAAAATATCTAACCCTGGCTTTGTAGCTATTGCTGACATCAGCAAGAATTAGGTGTAGGTGCTGAGTGCTTCATCTGATGAGGACAGGAAATAGTGCATCTTGGCTCCCTCTGTGAATCCTACCCTGGGCTGCATGTTCCTCATAAAAAAAGTGGCATCTCTTTCCTTTAGCTGTATGAGCCAGTGCATGACTTGCGTGTGATTAATTTGGGAAAGGAAATAGGATAAAGTAAAAGTAGGGCAGCAGAAAGTACACAGTAGATGTAAACTCTAATGATTACGCAACAAATCCAGTTAAGAAGAGATCATATGATATGACAAAATTAAAGTAGGCTGAACAGCAAGTGAGTGTTCGAAGAGGCACCTCCTTTGTCTTAGAATTTCATACAGAAAGCTACATGTGAATCAAGCAGGAATCAACTATGGCCATGTGTCTTATTTTTCTGTAACATTTCTCTGAGAGAGGACAGATTTGTTGTTTTTTTAGAATATATTTGAAACACAGACATATTTTGGTAAGTTTTGTGAGATAATGATTTTGCAAGGGCGTTTCCTCCCACGTGGTTCCTGAGCCAGAGCTCTGGGAAGGTGATGTTGTACGTCCCCCATTCCTGCCTGGCTTTTGTTCTCTCCCAGCAGGGAAACCTGCAGCAAGAAGGGACAAAATGCAGTTCTGCTTGACTGTAGCTGAACACAGAAAATGTGACAGATCTATTCAGAGGTAAAATGTGACATACTGGTACCTAAAGAATCTGCTCTTCTCTCCTATGTCTCTATAATCCTGTACTCATGGGTCTGCCCCCCGCTCCTCCCTGCCCAATTTCTTGGGCGCAGTAGCTGGCAGGGATCAGACATTTGTCACCATTTAGTGTATCTTGTAAAGGCACAGAACTGGTAACAGCATATCTTGTCTGCCCTACCTGTGCTTCTGTATATATTGAATACATTTACCCAAGATTTCAGAGTTTATAGCAGAAAAACCTCTTTGTTGGAACCATACACACAGGCATAAGATTCAGTAACATTGTACCATGTGGAAGAAGGTGAACAGAGGGACTAAAAAGCATAATGTTACTTCTCTACCAAATAGCAGCAGATGGCAGGAACTAGCAGGTCAAATTAGTTTCCTGTTGGGGGAGAAAAAATCAATGATTCAGAGTCTTAGTACTTTCTTATTTCAATTATGTTCTCTGGTTCCCAGAAAGAGTTACTTACACATAACTTGTCAGCTGTCCCTTCTTTCAAGAATCTCAGTAATCATGATGAAGCAACTCAGCTCCAAGAATGAGGTTAGAGAGACTATGTCTGCCTGAACTGCCTAAGTCATTCTCAAACCAAACTCACCTTGCCTCTATGTGTAAAAATGTCTAAGCTTTCTTATAAACTGAGTTCTGCAGTGAAGCTTTGGCCTTTCACAAATATTGGGCCCAGGTCCAGATCAGAGTGCTGCCATGCATCCTTCTGTTTCATGGGTACAGAAATTACCTAAGTACTCAGTATCCTAAACATGTGGAAGTCAGAGACACAAACCAAGCTGCTGGGAAAAAATATTTTCCTCCCTCTCTTTATGTCCTTTTGTTCACCCATTTAAATGACAAATTCACCACTTCCCGTCCATCATTTTCCCAGAGTTGCACTATTTCTAAACTTCTTTATTTGTCTTTTCCTCTTTTCATTAAATTTTACAGATGTTTTCTTCACCTAGCTTTTCAAAACTAACCCTCATAGTGGAGGCTAAGGAAAGGAAGAAACAATTTCTAGTTCCTCTGCAGAGAAGGTGGCCCTCTGTGGCTGGAGGAGGGCTGAACAGTGCTGCTGATAGAAGGAGCATGCTGCAGAATGCCACTGGGGTGTCGTGGATGATGAAATTGCTGAGTGGCTGGAAGGGATATGTATAAAACCAAGCAGAATCAGGAGACAGCTAAGATGATGACAGCAAGTTTAAGTGTTTGAATAATAATTTGAAGTTCACAATGTAGAACAGTCCTTTACACAAAATATGAAATAAAGGAAAGCTTTCCTAGCAGAGAAAGTGAGTCACAAAGGTTGGATAGACTTTGCTCTGGAAAGGTGAAGAATGGAACTGAGCTTGCCCATTAAAGCACCTGTGTTCAGGTGTCTCCTTGTGGGTGAGATGTCAAGGTCTCCATTACAGTTAATAGAGATCCACTCAATATAATCCAGGGAACCTTGAGAGCAATTCAGCTGACTGGCTGACTTGTTAGTTTCTGGTTTAGAGTGAGCTGACAGTATAGACTAAATTTCAGTTAACTAAAATGGATGTCATTCTGGATGCCCAGTCTAAGCTATCACCTGAGCTCTCTTTGCTATCAGCAGGGAGCAATCAGTCTTGCAGGAGGACTCTCTCATTCTTAAAATAGGCCATTGCCCCCTTTTTTAGGCTATCTGTCTCACTCAGATTAAAGGCTTGATTCTGTTGCTCACCCTCAGGCATTCAGTGCCATTTGAGGTACCTAAAGCTATCTTGTCAGGTTGCCAGCCACCACAGCAGAAAGGCACAGGTCTTCTATAGCTACTGTGTCATATCTGCCAGATCTAGGCACTTCAAATGGGACTAAATACCTATGTGTAGACAATGGAACTGACACTGAAGGTCTAATTATAGATTATTAATTGAAGTGACCCTCATCCTAACGCCTCACAGTTTGTTTCATGAAATGGGTGTTGGAATTATACAGCGCTTAAGAATGGTTTTCTTCTTCCTGATAAAAATGTCACTGATTGACTGTTTATCTCTGTACATATCAACTAAGGAAAAAAACCCCAACCTTATGTCATAACTAGAGAGATCACCCCTCCAGAAGATGTTTATAACAGGTGATATGGTATAGACACAAGTTTGGCATAACTGAAAACAGTTACTGATCTCAACTTTATAGTAGATTCATGTAAATGCAGTCCATACAGTGAAAGCAAAGTTAGTATTTGCAAAAATGTATCAAGAAAAGACTCAAAATAATATTTCTTTAAAGGCTGTAATATTCTCAGAAAAAGAACTTGTTTTGGTTTGTTTTATACTTGCTGATCTTGTTATAAAAACAATAGATGCAGAAGTGTTAAGTGAAAATACTGTAGTGTGCTTAGATTGCATTTTGTGTAGACAACATACTGGAGTATACTGACTATACTGAGAATCTGTGTGCATCCCTGTTCTAGAATACCTCTTGGTTTTAACAATGAAATAAATGAAAAAGTTTATTTCCAGTGTGGTAGAAAAAGATATTGCAAAATGATGAAAATAAAGGAAAAGTGGGCATCCTGTTTTAAATAGAAAGTAATTGTACGGCAACTTTAAAATGACCGGCCCACTCAAGAAACTGAAAACCTCAGATCAGTACTGGGCATAGTACAGGGAATTGTAGATTATTTTTCTTAATATTGGTTAGATGGGGAGAAGAAAGCCCAGTTTTAATGGAAAGAACTAATGCCACAACCTTAGTGGTTTAGGTGTTGAAAGTCTTGACACTGGCAATGGATCGCATTCATAATGACATTCTTCAGACATGGTGGTATTCAGAGCAGAAGTTCTCATCAAAGAAACAAACAAAAAAACCCACTTACATCAGACAGAAAATACGAATTTCCTTAGTAAGTTAGTTTGCTCCAGGCCAAGGAGGGCTTAAGGACATTCCTCTGCCTGCTGTTCCATATTAGTATTTTATCATATTATTGTGCCTGCAACATAACTAATTTATTTGGCAGAGATATAACACTATTTTTCCCCACCAGACATCTGAGAGAATAAAAATGAAGGTGTTTGGGGGGCTTCTCTGTGACAGTTTCAAATAAAGCTACAGCCAACATAGGTCTAAGAAAGAAACGGATGACAGAGAGAGATAAGCAAATTAAGTTACACACTATTAGATACTCCGTGCATTACACATTAGTGGATAACGATTGCAGCTAACAGCTGTTTTGAGACCACAAACACCACAGACTTGCTCAATTTTTGTTTTGTTGTATGAACAGGTCATCAGATATCAGAAAAACACAATACAGTTTATTTGGATTTAGAAATGACTATGCACTTTCTTATATTTCACAGTGGGTGACTTGTAATTAAAAATCTGTCGTGGTTTAGCCCCAGTCGGCAGCTGAGCACCAC
>VYZW01021811.1:3227-26380 GCA_013401315.1 Balaeniceps rex
ACTCCAGGTACTCTGGATAATCTCTGTCTTTTATATTTTCATTGCAGTTTATCTATTTTAATTCCCTTTTTGAGTTGTTTATTCCTCCTAGTAATCCTGTAAACAGTAAATTCTGTATAGATTTAGTGATCTCTATGAAGACTGTTACACATACTAATAAAATAAACCTAAGTTAAATGTATCTTGAAACCCTGAACAACATACTACAAGGAGGTTCCAAGTATTAAATTTTTTCCTACTGTGTTGGCTGAGAATGGACCTAATTCTTGACTCTGAAAGAACACCGTGAAAGCTTGAATGCAGACTGAGTTGTAAACCAGGTGAGAGAAGCCCATAATTTCTAAATGCAGTTATTTTTTGTAAACTGTTGAGCACCCATGACTCTTAATAACTTTTTCTTAATGATTGGATATTAGATCTTTCTTTCATTTAACTTAATAATGAGTTAAAAAATGAACCAAAATGCAGAAAGACCTTTTCCTGATGGCTAGCTTGTTCCTGTAATAGTAAATTTACAATTATTTAGTATAGTATATATCTGAGTGACTGAAATGTTTTATGAGACTCAAGCTTGATATTTCCACAATTTTCATTAGGAGAAAAATTCTCCAGACATATTCTAATTTGGAAAGTTTCCTGGAATTTTCAGCTTCTCTTTCCCACTACTTAGTTTTATGCTATTATTCTCAGTCTAATCTCCTTGAACCAGCTTACTAAAAACTCTAGGATACACATCATTAACCTCCTGTACACAAATATAATAATTCAGTGTTTGTCTGATGGCTCATGATTAGTCTCTTGATCAGCACATTGGGGAATGAACTGGATACCTTTAAAGCTAAAAGCATGAATTTTCTGATCTCAGTAGTGAAGACAAAAAAAGACAGTAGACCATATACCCCATGGATCAAATATTTAGGGAAAATCAATATGCACTGAATACTGGATTAAACTGCAGTTTACTATGAAAATTACTTTCAAGCAAGCGGTACAGAGACATGATCTAGAGGAAAACTCTAATCACTGTAATCTAAAATGATCTATCACCTAAAATTTACTCCAGACTGGTCTGTTATTTGACTCTGGAAGATTTTATTCCATCTTAGAATCTGTGTAAACACTGATATCATCTGTGAGCACACTATTAGGATAATTGTAATTTTTGCTCCAATCCACTGCTTTGAGGAACCTGATCATGCATGTTATTAGTTATCTTTTTTTCTCTTGTTCCATCCTCAAACAGTTCATTATATATAGAGAGAGGCTGGATCTCCTGGGTCTGTTAGATATTTTTCTCACCAAACTACCTGTCCTTGTGCAAGAGAACTGTACTTTTAATATTTTGTGGTCTTGCACAGGAGATCTAAGAAAAAGTGTTTCACCCTATGGGCAGCCTTAGACTAAAACACTCTTTTCTCCTTCTTTTTTTTTTTTTTAAATTTATTTTTCTTTTTCTCAAGCAATAAGTTTAGTATGGGACTAAACATTTTTTTTTTTATTTTTCCCCATTTATGTTTTTACTTTAGCTTGCTTCTAAATAACTTTCCTCACTCAGAGATGTTGTTAGTATTATGCTTCAGGTAAAATAACCAGCAAGTGGAAATCCAGTGAAAGCTACACCAGTCTATTTTGCCATCTTCCTAAAATTCTGCCTAAGAGCACGCCTTTAATTCATGTCTATGTCTACAAACTCCTGGCTACATTGAGCTGAAGCATATCCAATGTTTGTAACTGTAGGGGAGAAACAGAAAAGTGTAAGTCTCTGGCTCAGAGCATTTTTGAAGCTGTACTACTATGTCAACCAAGATATGTGCATTCCATAGTACAAAGACTTTGTATATTAGATTTATACATCAATAGTCTTCACTCTATTCACTTTTAATATTTTGACCATTTTAATAGGCATCAAAACTTTATTTTAACAGCTAGCTCTGCCTCCTGGACCTCCTGTTGATTTTATATTTTCTTTTATATTATATTTAATATTCTGATTCAATGCCATGAGGAGATTTGAATGAGATGTCTACTTAGTTGAAAAAATCCCCTGGAGCAACTCAAAATGTAGTATTTTCAAAGGTTAGAAATATTTTTTCCACACAATTAACACAAAACCATATTTTCATAGATTTGCCTTAAGCTGGCACAAACTTTCTTAAAAGACTCCTTTGTAGGAGCTAAATGTAGAGCTAAACTAATTTCTGCTATGGTAAGTTCTGCTATGGTAACATCTGGCAAGAACAGAGTGTCTCTTCTGCAGTGCAATGAAAGGCACATAATTTTTATCCAGAAGAAAATGTCTCTGCTTACCAGCTGATATTTATTCCAGACTCTTATAGCAATTATTTTTCACTTTCAGAAGATTCTGACTTTTATTAGATTCACTACTGCATGGCAAACACTTGACAGAGCTAAGTCCCTCCATAGTGGGTACCATGCTGAGGATTCTGTTTGCTCTTCTGCTGTTGGAACCAAGAGGGTACTGATGCTGAGTAGCATGAGACTAAAACTCACTAGTGTGCATAGATATGGTTTTTAGGTAGACCCCTACTGAGACTAAGGATTTCCTCCCTACAGCCTCATCTCCTGCATCATCTTAGTGATGTACTTTTCCTGTAAACTTTTTGCAAGGCACCTACAAGTCCTCCTCCTTAAAGCTTAAAGAGATCAGGGGGAAAGAAACTGAGCAAGACATTGAACTTACCTCCTTGAAAAGAGAAATTGCAACACAATTACTCTGCAGTTACTTTCCCTGTAACTGATCTTTGCTGTCATTGTGGCAATGGAAATATGTAACCTATGCTGTTTACCTTCAGGTTTGGAGATTTCCCAAATGTTATAAGTATCTATTATAAGGCAGATTCAATTTATGGTAGTTACCCCCTGTCTTACACTTTTAACTATGTTTAAAGGATAATATGAAAAGGATAAGAGGGATAGAAGGGTAAGGGATAAAGGTTAAAAGGATAATATGGAAAAAGATCGTGTTAAAGGGTTTGTATTTTCAAGAGGTCTTAAGACTGAACATCTTACTTACACATTCTAATTGCATTCGTAGACTTCTAGTAGTGTTTCTTTTTTTTTTTTTTATTTTAAGGGTTGCAATTTAGTCAGATCCCATTTGGTTAAATAGATGTTAAATGCCCAATGGAAACAATCTTCAGTAAAAGAAGATTGGGATTGTTTGGGATTTTTTCCTAACCTTGATCGGGATAATAGTAACGGTAATAGCAATAGTAAGAATACCCTCTTTTCTCTAAATATATTGTCTGTACTTCACTGTAAAACTTCTATGTTTAATGTTCCTAAGACGCTTCTGATTGGCTTCTTACAGAAGATTTAAAGAAACCCTACAGAAGGAAAAGAAACTTTGATGTAAGGTTAGAATTGGAAGGTACTTAGTATTCATCAATGGACTGGTACTGTAAGTTAAAGAATCACAGAATGGTTGAGGTTGGAAGGGACCTCTGAAGATCCCTGCTCAAAGAAGGATCAGCTAGAGCAGGTTTCCCAGGACAATGTCCAGCCAGGTTTTGAATATTTCCAAGGATGGAGACTCCACAACCTCACTGGAGAACCTATTCCAAAGTTTGACAACCCTCGCAATAATTTTTTTTTTTTTTATATAGTCTTATGTTTAACTGGAATTTCCTGCATTTTAATTTCTGTCCATTGCCTCTTGTCTTTTTACTGGATAACACAGAGAATGGTCTGGCTCCAAATTCTTTACTGCCCTCCTTCTCCTCCAAATCAGGTATTTATACACATGGATAAGATCCCCCTAAAACTTCTCTTCTCCAGGCTGAACAGTCCCAGCTCTCTCAACCTCTTCTCATGTGAGAGATTTTCCAGTGACTTAAACGTCTTAGTGGCCCTTTGCTGGACTCTCTCCAGTAAGTCTATGTTTCTCTTGTACTGGGTGCTCAGAGCTGGATGCAACACTTTCGTTGTGGCCTTACGCACAGTGAGGGGAAGGATCACCTACCTCAACCTGCTGGCAATACTTCCTCTAATGCAGCCCAGGATACCCTTAGCCTTCTATGCTTCAAGGGCACACTGCTGTCTCCTGTTCAACTTGGTGTCCACCAGTACTCCCAGGTCCTTTTCTACAAAGATGTTTTCCAGATGGTCAGCAACAAGCATTTACTGGTACATGAGGTTATTTCTCCACAGGAATTTCCCTGGGGAAATGCGCATTTCATTTTGCATTTCATTAGATTCCTGTGTGCCCAAGTCTCCAGCCTGTCCCTCTGAATGGCAGCACACCTATCAGGTGTATCAGCCACTCCTCCTGGTTTTATGTCATCTGCAAATTTGCTGAGGGTACATGCCATCCCATTCTCTAGGTCATTAATGAAGATGTTAAACAGTATTGGCCCCAATATCGATCCCTGCTGCACACTGTTGGTGACTGGCCTCCAACAGGATTTTATTCTGCTGATCACTTCATTCTGCAAGACCTTCATCATCACACAATAGCCTGTACGGCTGCTTATATACATTTAGCTGAAGTTTTGTTGTCACTCCTAATGCCAAGGTGGTGTTTTAATTTAAAATACTTTGAAACACTGTTAATCATAGTTGAAGTATCTAATTACACACAATAATTTTGTAACGTCTTAAACATAATGTATTTATGGAACAATTAATTTATTTGTGTGTAATAAATTTAATCATATTAATGCTATAAAGACAAATCATCATATTTCTTCATTATATAACTATCCAAACCCAGAATTGAAACAACCCCTAATGTAATTAGAAGTAAATGCAGCATTTTCCAAAAGGAATATTACCATCACTAGCACATAATCTTGCCAATTTATTATCATAGTCCTTAATTCTAAGTAAACATATCATAAAATTCCAAAGGAACAAAGGGAAGAAAAAGATTAGAGAAAGGAGCTCTAGGAGAGCAGCCTCAAATACTTCAACAGAAGTTGGAATATATCAGAATATCAGACTATCAGAATATATGAAGAACTCCTTTCTCTTCACAGATATGGGGAGCCATGAGTTTAGGTACAAGTTCTGTGTGAGTGTCTCATAGTGCATACAGCAAGGTGTAACAAGTTACCATGGGGGAAAGTGGTGGTTCTCCATCAGCCGGTCACCACACAGCGTGGCAGTCTGCTCCTCCCCCCCACCCTGCGTAAGTGATAACCACCAGTAGCGGTCGTGATGGCTGCATCCAGCTCGAAGTGGATTTGGGGGAGGCAGATAACAACAATACAGCCAAGGGCTAATTTATGGCAATGTGTCCACCTAACCACAGCGCTGGTCGATGTCCGACTCAAGCCAAATTTGGAAGAAACTAACATCTGCAGTCGATATGCAAATATGACTATAAGCCAATCATCTTACCCCCATAAATAGTGAGCAGCCCAAGAGCCCTTCGAGCTCTCCTGCACGGCAGCAGGCTGCACACCAGGGTCTCCCTTTGAGTAGGGAAGCCTCTCAAATTACTCCTCGAGGTTGAGAGATTCCTTGCTGCAACAGATCCTTGGTAAGTGACTAATAGCGTGCTAAACTTTGAAATCTTAGCTAAGTGATATAAAGGATTGATTGTGCATGTATAATCCTTTAGACATAAACCATTGACCAAGTCTGGGACTAGGATTGGATCCAACCTAGATTCCTCTCTGAGAAGGAGTTTAGAAAGCAAGAAGGTCCTTTCTGAACCTCATGACTCAACGGGAGGGTTTCCCTGACAGTTTTGTCTGACCCTGTCCTCTATGCAGGAAATAATCAAGTGTGCATCGCCATCGAATCTTGTTAAATCACCATCACATTTACCATGAACTTTGTTATCAATAAAGTGTATTTTGGCTTTTCTCTCACTCCATCTGTGACACACAGGTAGTAAAGAACAAAGGTAGAGACCTTCTCCTGCATGACAGCAAACTCTGTCTTATACCTGCATTATGGCTGTCTCCTTACATGTCCTGTCCGACAAAGCATAAGGTATCACATAAATTATATGTGAACCAGGGCTGTCTAACTTGGATGAGTCTGACGTTTGACACAGAACACGCCTTAAGTACCCCAACTTATTGACCCCTGATTCCTTGTCCAGAAAACTATTTTTGGCTCTGCATGAAAATTTTAAAATTCTTTCCACTGCAGTCACAAACTCCTCTGTCTACTGTGGGAATCAGCCCTTATGATTTTCTACTGCAGTGCAGACAAAAGAATAATGTTGATAACACAATGATGTTTTAGTTGTTTCTGAGCAGTACTTACTGTCAAAGACTTTTCAGATTCTCATACTGCCGTGCCAGCAAGGAGGCTGGAGGTGCACAAGAAGCTGGGAGAGGACACAGCCAGGACAGCTGACCTAAACTGGCAAAAGGGATATTCCATGCTATATGACATAATGCTGAACAAAAAACTGGGAAGGTTGGCCGGGGGGCACAGCCCTGCTTGGGAACTGGCTGGGCGTCGTTCAGCGGGTGATTAGCAATTGCATTGTGCGTCACTTTTTTGTGTATTCTTTTATCATTATTGTTATTTTCCCTTCTTTTTCTGTCCTATTAAATTGTCTTTATCTCAACCCACAAGTTTTACCTTTTTTTTCCAATTCTCTCCCCCACTGAGGAGGCAGGGAGCGAGCAAACAGCTGTGTGGTGTTTAGCTACCTGCTAGGTTAAACCACGACACATCAGAATCCATTTTCTATGAATATTCTCCAATATTTTATAGTAAGAAAATTGTGTTAATCTAAACTTTGAAATACTATAATAAGAAACTTTTTTTTTTGTGGTATGTAATATCTCAATAAAGCAGATATCTGCAGATATGCATAATGTATTGTCAGCAGTAATTTATTAGGCTTCAGGGATCCAAGATACCAACACCCATGTTTCAGCGCTTTCAAACTTCCTAGGCTTTTGCACTAAGCCTAACAGATGACTTTATGCCTGGTTTTATCCATTAGTTGCTGCTGATGTTCTGTTATGAAGACTAGACCATAATATCTGGATAACAATGAAAATTACTGTCTTTGTAAACTCTTTAGCCCTCCTGCTAAATCTCCCTAAGCATCTGATTCTTTACTTATATTGCTTTATTCCTTGTCTTGAAGTATTTTATTCCATTCATGGAGGACTTTGTGCTCTTCTTGGAGAGCTTTCTCCTGACTTTGTGGGGCCTTTTTCTCATCATGAAGGGCCCTGTTCTCCTCTTGGAGAGCAAATTTCTCCTCATTGAGGGTATTTTTTTCTTCATAAAGAGCTTTCTTCTCTTCCTGAACAGCTTTGTTGTCCTTTTGAAGAGCCTTAAGCTGCTCCTTGAAAGCCTTGATTTCTTCCATAAAGCTAAAATCTCTTGCTGAAGAGCTTTTTCCTCCATTGCAAATGCTCTTTCTTGTCCTTCGAGAGACTTAATCTCTTCTCTGAAGGCTTTATTTTGTTGTTGGAGGGCCTTTTGCTGTTTCTCAAGGTGCTTTGTTTCCTCTGAAGAGTCCCTATGCTTCCCTTGAAGGATTTTATTCTCTTCCCAAAGGAGTTTGTTCTGTCTTTGGATACTTTGATTGTCCTGATAATAGGCTTTGTTCTCCATAGGAAAAGCTCTGTTCTTTTGCTGAAGGTTTTGATTCTCTTCTCGAAGGGCCCTACTCTCCATCCAGAGTGTTTGGTTAAATTGTATCGTGTGAGAGAAGATGGCAGATGGGGACAGCCGAGATAAATTGCTGATCTTCCTTAAAGAATCTTCATCCTTTGAGTCAGACATTTTGCCACTTAGCTGCACCACTTAGGGGATGTGTTATGGTCCAGATGGTGATTCCACCTTTCATATTCAGTAGTCATGAAACTGAGAATAGAGGTTAAGGGTCCATAAGACCCTACTCAGAATAACACATAAATAAGTAAATAAATAAATATAGCACTAAATGTCAAATAAAAATAATGGTAAAACAACACTCGTGTTTGACAAGTATTGTATATTTTTACATGTGCTGAAGTATATACAGAAAATTAAATTTCACAAGGCTGAGTTAGTTATAATGAAGAAAAAAGAAGTGATATTTCCTTTTAGAGTCTTAAAATTTGGCAATCTTTCTCATGGACATATAGCAAGGTGATGTACATTTATGGAGGAATCCAGATTGTTAAAATATATCTTCAGTTGTAATTTTCTTTGCTTTTCTTTTTTACCTTTTTTCTTTTTTTTTAACTGTGTGATTAAGTATTAATTTTTCTAGAATTGTCACCTTACTTACACTTTAATTTTCTGTTAATGCTGTTTCTATTATAACCAACTTGATCCAGACCAGCAATGGCCTTGAATTTGACCTCACCTTATCTTTCAGAGAAATAAAGACCAATAAAATGTATATATAAAGTGACAAAAAAATCTCTAAAACCCTTTCAGACTTGATTATATAACTGAGATAACGTGCAATTAAACACTTTTAAAAATTGTTTATTCCTTATTCTACCCTGCTGGGAGAATGTTACATTGTTTAGGTTGGAATAAAAGTACAGGTTAAGCAGGATTTTTAGGAGCTTAATTTCTGTACATAGGACAATATTGTAATATCAGGTGTGTTTTGGATATATGCCTGGTGTTTGTTAGGAAGCACTAAACAATTAGCCACTATGCCACTTAATCATATAATTCATATATACAGCTAAATACCTATACATGCATATGTATATAATGAAGAAACTCCCAGATGTTCAGAGAAAATATATCTGTGGAGTATCCAGCAGGAAAATTATGATAAATTAAGGAAATCACACCGTACTTACCATTGTGTTATCCCTGAATCAGTCTGCCATCTGGCAGTTCATGGCAGAGCTGTCAGGTGAGTCTGTCCTCAATGATGTCATCTCAGAATGCATAGAATTAGTGATGCAACAATGAATGGCACTGGTGATCATAAAAGTTGTGACCATCTGAAAGTAAGCATAAGTATTTGTAGGGTTAGGATTCTCTAGCAAGACTGTCTTTGTATTTTGCAATATTTTTTTCATGTTTCTTCATCCATTATGTTTGTTCAAAACATTATTGTCCAGCTGGCTGAGTGGTTCTTGCCACTGGTATTGATGGCTGCCATGAAATATTTTCTTACATAGACTTTGAAAGTGAGCTTCTAGCTCACTTCTAGCTACCTCAGCACAAATCTGGGGTAACTGTATTTGGAGTTATTTCTAAATTACAGAAATTCTGTAGATGAAATGATATATACATATAATATAAAAAATTAGACTAGGATTAATATTTGGAATTACAAATGTTTGAGTAAATTTAGGAAATGTAGCTGGAAAGTGAGAATTAAATAATAAAAGAGCATGATGGTAGGCTGCCTGCAATCTTGTATGTCCCACAGGCAACATTCTTGTTTTCCAACTCAAACAAAATCTATGCGTTCTATGAGAACCATTTTGCTTTATTTGAATAAGAGGATGAATTACTTAAGACACATGCACATCTTAGATTACACTAGTAACTTGTCTACTCTTTATGAATTTTTGGGGGCAGAGGAATACTGTATTCCAACTAAAGTATAAACTTGTTTCCAATATTTGTTATCCGATTGAAGCAACAAATATGTTTTTTTTAATCATACACTATGTGTTCAGGATATTAAAAAAAGAGGTGGATGAGGCACTTTCAAGTCCAGTGAGCTTAAAATGAGATTTGGTAGTTTTGTTTAAATCACTGCACACTTCACATCATCTCTTTGTGCTGTCTCTCAGCTCTGTCCTGTATGTTAATTAGGTAGGAAACTGAAATATGACATGTAAAATGCTCAGTAATCCCAGGAGATGAATATACACAACTCCCACTGAAAATTTTGCAGGATGATCAGCCCTCTGAATCCTTTTCTCCAGGATATTTGAGTCCCTTGCCTGCTCACACAAATTAAATAGGCAAAGCAGATGAGTAATACTGAAACCTATAATATCAAACAAGGCCAGTATCTTGGGTTCATGTATCTTTCCTAGTCCTTTTCCTCACTTTAGCTCCTCAGGAACAATTTAAATCTTATTTCCTCCATGCTTATCACCAATATAAGTCTGAACATTATAGCTCAGCTAATTTTCTCTTCTGCTCCCTTAAAAATGTCATTATGATTAAGCAAAAATAGTTCAGGTAAGTCAGTATCTGTTGTAGGTGTTTTTGTATTAAGATGTAAAGATTAAAGTAACACTGGTTATTTTCACATGTAGGCCACTTCCTTTTATAATTTAGGAATATAAGTAGTACAAAAAAGCTGTCAATTTCAACAAGTGACAAAGGGTAAGGCAATATTTCCTCCTCAAGATCTCCTGGGTCTTACACCCCTGATTTCTCAGGACCCTGCACAGGAAAAGAAAGGATAATCTGAGCTTGGAAAAGAGACAATTTTATGAAGCCAGTCCATAGTTGAAGTAGAACAATGCAGCTATAATTACACCAATAATGATTTACTCCACTAGAAATTCTTAATATTATTTTCCCATTAATGAAACAAAATGTCTAAAATATTAGGTATACCAAGAGTTAACAATATTTATCAGAAAACATAGAAATGCAGGCTAGCTTGCAATGTTTTTTAGAAGTTTAAAAAAAAGGGTTATAAAATCTTTTTTAAAGGTTTTCCTTGAACATTCTTGTGTGATAACTTCATGGTCACACTGCTGTTTGCTAATCACAGGAGATGTGAAATATAGCAGAATTCTAAGATAACTCAAATGAGAAAAAGATTAAAAACAGCTTTTATAGTCTTTCAGGTATTTTACTATTATAAGTAATTCTTGTAGTGAGCACTATGAGTGAAGGCAATGGGTGTATATCACTGCAATGTAAAGTGCAAATGCTGATTTCAAGGGGACAATGTTTGTAAGACCTAATATAATAGTGAAAATAATGGCCAAAACTATTACTTCAATTTGCCAGTTCTTAGTTCTGGTTGTTCTGACTGGAAAGTAAAAATTATGTTTTTCAAAATAAAGGTTTAGTCTAGAAATTTTACATTACAGTGAAATGCAACAATCCAGACTTTTTTAAGAGAGCCACTCTGAGTGAATGTATAGCACAACAGCACACATGGCATGAGATCCATGAAAGATGCAGAAAAAAGATTTGAGTTCCTGCTGTAAGCCAGGCAAAAGCTCAAATACAAACCAGTTTCACTTACATCCTTTTTGAATGCCCCCACCACCCACATTTAGCTGTACTACTCAGTGGAAATGAGTAGCACAGCAGGCAATATTCTTAACTTTTCAGGTGACACTAGCTAACAATTCTGATCAATCTTTGACCACTACCTAAGAATAGCTAGGCCTACAAATAAGTCAAGCACGTGCAAAGAAAAACAGCATAGTTCAAAAAAGTAAGCTTCTAAAATCGAAATCACACACATTTTATAGCTTATATTACATATGCCAGTTGCTGTTAGATAAAACTAAAAACTCAGACTGGAACCTAAAATCCTAACTAGCATATTTGGCCCATCTGGCACTTTTACTATTCTGACAATTTTATGCTGATGTGGCTTCTTTTTTAGGTCATTCAAACTCATGATTTTCTCTCCCAAGTGGATATAAAATTTATGTTGTTGCTTCCAGGAGACTGAAAACCTGGACTAAGACAGATCTTTGCTGTACCTGCCAGAGATTAGCAGAGTACCGCAGAGAGCAAAAGTTCATGGTGCTGTACATCTGTGCATCCAACATTTGGTGGCACTAAGCCACTAGTCTCTTTTCTGCACGACCAACTGACTAATTACTGTACTTGGCCTTTTTGAGTCCCTTCAATTAATGCAATGTGCAGTTGCACACAGCGATGGAGTCACCCATACAGAACAGAATCTGGGCCAGAATTAGGCTCTAAGTCCCACAAGCACCTGTTACAAATACAAAGTGTCCAGATGGTCTGGTCTTTGTGGGAAAGTGTCAAGAATTGACTTATCTGCCTTTCTTACTTTTGGTTTAAGGTCATAAACATGATTCTTTTGAAACAGAAAGCCAATCACATTTAGAGGAAAAAAAAAAGGAAAAAAAAGAAAGAAAGAAAGGAACCTTAGGATGAATTAAAAACCCGCTCCATTTGTAAATCTTAATAACCCAACGGAGCTCATTGTTATCATGTTCTGGGCAGGCAAATGAGATTAGCTTGTGATTACAATGCAGCCTTCAATATAATTAGATAGATTTATTTAAACACAGCTGTAAACCATAAAAATGTTAAATATTTAGTGACCATAAATTCCACAGTTTGTAAATTCAAACTTAAATCTCCAATCAGCTATTTTGCTTTGGTTTTGTTTAGAAACACTAGAAAATATTGCTCTTCTTTTACTCTCTTTTTTATGGATATCAGTTATTTGAGTTTATAACAGTGAGGAGTGTTCCTGAATGCTCATTCGCTTTCTAACAGTGCATTGCTTCATTCATGAGTGTTTTTCCTCCTTTGAAACGTGACATTTGAGGTCAGTGACTCCATTGGCAATAACCATAAAGTTTGCATCCCATGCCTTCTCAGCTGCATGAGATGGAGGAAGAAATACAGAGTTTTATGTCAGATCCTGAAAGTGAGGATATCTCAAACAATAACCCGGAACAATGGCAGTCATGGCTTCCTAAGAAGTCTGTTTTAATGGAAAAAATCATGGATAATATTAACAGCAATAAAAGTAATAACTGTCTGTTTCATGCATTGCTGAAAGCTCTTCCTTTCCTACTTTATGCCACTGCTTCTTTCCTTCCTTCCATCCATCCTTCTGTCCTCTTTCTGCCTTTATATAGCCGCTCAACGTGACAGAGAAAAGAGAGAGGGGTAAGAGAGAAAGAGTGAGTTGAGGAAGGGAGAGAGGAAGCTATTTCAGTCAAAGGAAAAAGAGAGAGAGTAATAAAACATATTTTCTGTCCACCAATCATTTGGTTTGTATCAAATATTTATTCTTCTATTTAGTGTCTGTAAACTTGAAAGGCCTTAAACCCAGACTGCTATATCCCTGCATGTTCACTTCACACAAAGAGAAACACATCACAACTAGCTTTCTGCGTTCCTAACCCTATTTTGAACAACAGTAGTAACCGAATTGACATCAGTCACATTGGAACCACGCCTATTTTTATTATTCATAAGTACTGAAATGATATTGACTACCATAAAATGTGTAAGAGACATCCAATGTTTTCAACCCTAAAGTACAATAAGTAACAGCTACCAGCAATAGTTATGGATTGGTTTTATTTTGTAGTTGATGCATTATTTTCCTTGGATTTTGGGGAAGCTATAAATGTATACTGAACAAAATTTCTGTATTTTCAACAGCTCAAGAGACATATGCTACTTGAAATAAATCTTCTAAGTGAATTGATTCACATCATGTTTTAAAATTTGAACATTAATCCATATTTTACTGGATTTTGGAAGAATCTTTTCACAGAACCAATATTTAAATTTTAAAATGTGAAAAGAGCGTGGAAGTGGCATGAGGAAAGGATACTTTTCATATATCCTGAGAACAGAGAATGCAGTATTTGCTTTTAATTATAAAAAGTGATAGGGAAGCTAAGCTGCTATTTTTGTTAAACGTGTAGAAACACAAGACAGGGCAATGTTGTTAACATGTCAGAAAGGCTGAATCATGCTTCATTATGCTTCATCCTCTCTTTATTTAAAACTGATGAAATACTGCATACCCTAAGTTCTAAGAAAGAGCAGCGGATCCACCAGCGAAGGGCTATGGCTGTGAGCATTTACCTGGGCATTTTCTTCTAATATCACTTCTGTGCTTTCACTTGGTTGGATCTGAGCAGTCAGATGTGGGACAGAGCTGGAGTTCAGAGCCACATATGTAGGCAGGTGTGCCTCATAAGGGACAAGTATTGGGCCAGATCCAACGACCTGACAGAGGTGAGGCTGCTGCAGCTCCATGCTCCCAGGTGCAAACTGTAGCAAGGTTGAGCATGTATTCCCAGTAGGCACATGCATATAGAGCACACATTTACCACATATATACATATATATATGGCAGACTGCACAGATCAAGACAGACAGACACATTCAGCCCTCATAGAAACACAGACACCACCAGCAGACTCATCCTGCTCCCCTCCTTGGCTAAGCAGGATAGTCCACTATTGAGACAATAGATATCTATACACATATGCACAAGGTGGATCCCTCCAGCAGCTGGGCTCAAACACAGTCAGCTCAGTAGCTGCCCCTGGATCCCAGTCTCCCTGGTTACAGGCATTTGGACATATGAACCCCTGAGGCTATAGCCCCACTCATGTTGCTAGTACAGACCCTCTCACTCTCTTCCACACACACACACATACATACACGGTCAGGACTCTGTTGGTCCCCCAGTAGCCAGCCTCCCGTGGTCTTGCTCTTGGACATACACAGGTATCCCTGTCTCCCAGGCCTCTCTGGCTAGTCCAGCATGATCTTTGGTAGTGATCACACACTCACTTGCACACCCATGCTCTCTACAGGTGCTGGCGCCACTAACACAGGGGCCTCATGACCCGAGGTCCCACCCCAGTGGCAGGCAGTTAAGTGTACTCAGTCCAGCCACATGGGCCACATGGGCCCTCCAACCTGTGATCTGACTACAGCTGCTGCACTAAGACCCCCATACGCACACACACACACACAGAGTCCCTCACCAAGGAAAGAGTTAAAAAGAAACTTAATAGTAAAATAGGGCAGACTGTGCTGACCAGGTGCAGGGCATGGCCAGACACGTGTACTGACCAGCAAACTATTTATACATGACTGGGTCCTTTTTATCCCCTTATGCATCTGTTTTCCCACCCTTGATCCTCCTCAGATCACCTAAATCCATTTTCCTTCTTTTGGTTCCTCCTCAAAACATCCCATAGTAAGTCCTGTGCACTCCTGAAATGCTCTCCCCCTGCAGCCATAATGTGCCCCGCACCCCCAGGGCAGCAACCCACCTCAGTCCAAAAGGAGCTCCAACATTGTCTTATCTTGGTAGGTTTCACACATGAACACAGATGGGGGCTGAGGCTCTCCTGGGACAGTCCCAGGACAGGGCCAGACAAGGTGTTCCTTCCTCTGAGTCCTTAAATTGGTTTCCTGCCTGCCATGGTGCCCCTGCACTGCTCTGGGCTTGTGGAGATGGGCCTTCGATGGGCTGATGGCTCTTGTGATGGGCCAGAGAGTAGCCAGGGCAGAGTATTATTTGGGGTCCCCCTTCAGCTATTGTCTTTCTGTGCTCTGTTGTGGGCGTGCAGACAAGCTCTTACCACATAACCTAACATGTGTATCTGCTAGCACACCCACACAGTCTACTCAGTAGAGTCTGCTTCTAGAAGCCAGCTTTCTCCATTGAAAAATATGAACTGAGTGCAACTGTCAGTAATCATAGCTGTGAAAAATATGTATTTTAAAGCCACCAGTTGTACTGGACAGATGTTATTCTGCTGAAAACATGTCATCACCCATACAATTGTTCTAGAACAAGGAACATTACAAGAATTTAGCTGTATTTTAACATGACTAATTATGGAAAAGACATCTATTTATCTTCCTAAATAATAACAGATAATAAATTTATCTTCCTAGTTGCTAACTGCAAACCATATATATCATATAAATATATCTATATGTTTTTATATATACTATTTTATATATACTCTCTGTAATATACATACACACAATGTAATATATATAGATATGATTATAAATGACTAATTAGGTGGTTTCATGTAAATTTTTTTTGTTTTCATCTCAGACAGAGTGAAATTCATCCCACCTAAATTTTGATGTCTAATAGCTAAGCACTGAAATCCAAATAAGTCACTTTAGACTTTCTTCATAGTCACTTCAGAGAAATACATACCTCCAGCGGGAGATATATCTCCTATTAATGTAGGTGTAGAGAAGTAAAATGAATCACTACCATCATCTAGATGTGTTTACTTTTGTTCATTAATCCAAGCTGACTAGCTAAGACTCAGATATCTAGATTTCAAGTAAATAAAGCAGTTTGAATCCAGCATCAAGTAAGACAAAGGTAGAAGGCAGCTGTCAGAGAACATGTCCACATCCATCTCAAATGTAAAAGTTTCTTTTATTACATCTTTTCTATAAGACAAAATGTAATAAAAGATCAAGAAATTAAATGTTGATAGCATTTTTCATTTCCTTTGAAAATGACTTTGTGAAATTCATAGTCATGGGCACACAGGTCATTTAAGAGAGAAAGACCTAATTTACTGGAACAGACCAAATCAGTACCTGACAGAGAAAAGACATTTTTACAGTCTCTTCCTAACTTGATCTGACATAAATATGAAGGAAGAATTAACATCCTGAAGCATGTCATGCCTCCACTCCTACCTGTTCAATCAGTGATGGGCTGAAGCTGTAGCTCTCCTCATCATTCTTAGTAATAGCATAAGATCTTTGCTCAAAGATGCACCTGAAATCAAAATCCTCATTTAATAATACTTCCTTTAAAAAGACATAAAACTTTTCTAGGAATCATTAACAGTTTGCTACACTCAGAGCAGATAGTACCTCTTCATTTGCTTCTGCCTTTCCAAATAAACATTATGACAGAACTTGAAGTCAGATAAATACCCTACATTTGGATTAGTTACATATAATCCTTTCACAGTAAAATGGGTACTTAGAAGATGTAATTAATCTCATCCTAAATTTGGCATCTAAAATAGACTGTATCAATTGTTCCTCATTAATTGTTCACCTTTGAATACCAAAGCCTAAACTGACTTGCTTAGTTGTAGGTATATGCTTGGAATCTCGCCTAACTGTCCTGAATATTCTCCTCTACTCGGTATAAAAATCAGTATCAGACTTTCTGTCTGCTGAAATCAGTATTTCACTGAACATTTCTTCAGATGACACTCAGTCACGGGACCAAGAAAATACAGGCTGGGTTGTATACAGCAGACCAAATTTATATGCTGTATGCAGGCAGAATAGAAGTCTAACTAAATTTAATTAGGAAAGTTTGTGGATGAAGGTTTTCTACAAAAAATATTTGAAAGAAGTTTCAAATTTGATGAAACATAAGGGAAATTGCTGGCAGACAATTCAAGGTCACTTCTAAAAACTTTAATGAAAGATGAAACTTACTGGATTTGTAAAGGTGATTCCATGTTTTGAACTCTTCTGTTTTATACTGGATTGATATTATAAAAACAAACTCATATATCTAAACCCAGGGTAACTACGTTCAAATCCAATCTGTACTACTTACTGCATTGTTTTTATGTCCATAGTCCAGTTTTCCAGTGCTTTTTATTGCTCACATCTAAGAGAAAACACAAAGGAACATTATATAGCTTTAGAAAAGCCTATGAAATCTATATGCATGAAGTCATATATATAATTAATTTGCCTGCAACTGCTGCCTTAATTCACGTATATATTTTTCTCATATCAAACTATTTAAAGTAAGGAAAGTTTAGGTCTGAAACTGGCCCTTTCAATTCATCAATACTTCAATAAAAATTATGGGAAAAAGTAGTATTGAGTTCCTCCATAAAGTAGGCTGTTTTATGTTAAAAACAGTAACAATTTGTAAGCTGTCATCATTTTGCAAAATCTTTTAGTACCACTGACTTTCTATGACTTGTAAATTTTGAAAGTACTTTCAGACATTGAAATCATTGAAGTGGACCTTCTCTATTCCTGTTTCCTTCCTCAATAAACAAACAAAACCAAACAAAAAGAAGCAACCCCCCCCTTCCCTTAAGTTAAGGATCTCTTCTTCCATAACTCTCTTTTGAAAAAAAAAAATCTAGTTCCTATTTACTCTTTATTTTAAAGGACTTACCTTTTACAGATTCTTTTTCTGTACTGATTTTTTTTTCAGCTCTGCAACTGTAAACCTAGAGAAATCAGAGCTGTACATCTAAATCATTTAATAGCTAACCTGTCACCTTTATTCTCCTGAGTCCTTTATATTTTTTTCTACAGTTTCCTTTAACGGCTGCTGAAGAGAAGGCAACCCTTAGCAAATGTTGTCTGTTAGAACACCTCTTTAGCTGTCCTATTGTGTTAAGGGCTGTAGGCATCTAAGTAGGCATCTACTCCTGCATAAACAACACACCTTCAACATAATAACAAACATCACAGAAAGGCTTTAGGTCATTTCTGAAAAGATTTTTAAGTAAGTGGTTAATAACAACACAGATACATTCTTAAATCTGTAGTTTGTACTGGAAATTTTAGAAACATACAGGTATTATATACAAAAAAAACCTTCTGAAGTGTGAAGATATTATTAAAGCAACTTGTTTTCCAGAAGAATTGTTTAGATTGTTTTTAAAGGTTCAGAACAAATATCTGTGTATGTGTTCAGAGGCCTGACATCAGTCATTTCTGCTTGGCTGGGGATGTGATTTGTCTCTAGGAGGAAGTACAATGCAATAATTATAAAGATGAAAAGGAAAAGTCTGTGAAAATTCTGCTTCTGTTCCCCCTCCTGTGTCAGGGTCAGAACTTGCAGCAGGCGCTTCTCGCTATCTCTGGGGTGCTCAAGTATATTCAGTGGGATATTTCTGAGGATATTGCCAGCCCCCCGGTGTGTCCCACAGGAGAGGAAGATGAAACAGATAACACAAAAACTTGGAATTTTTTTCTTACACAGCTTTTTTTCAATTTTACCATACTGTTGTAATAATCGAATGTAAGTATATAATTCACATAAAGATGCTGCTATAGAAATCCGCTGTAGAGCCCTACCCTACATCCATAGGAACTTATAAAATGCACCTTTGTTTTATAAGCAGGATGTGATTGTTAGAAAGCAGAAGCGTAACTGATATATGGTTAACCTGGTCAAGAAACCATGAAGAACTACTTAGATCTGCCAAAAGGGGAGGAAACTGGGCAAAAGGTAATGCCGGCAGGGGGAGATCGCGACCACCGACTCACAGGCCACCTACCCTGATTACACCACCGACTCAAATGAAGAGGCCAAGAAACGACGACTGGGCATGCGCACTAATTTACATCTAGGCGAAGAAAGTTTAGCCAATCACTTAATAGGAAGATATTGCATATGTATTAGAAAGTTGAATACGTAAACTTTTGTGTGTAAATAAACCTAGATCTGTGTAAACTGGTATGCACGTTAGGCGGAATGATCCCCCATGCATCCGGTGCTGTAATAAAGAGAATGCCTGCTTCTTAATGCTACATTGGTATTAAGAGGTTTATTCCCGATTTCGGTGACAATACTGGAAAACATACCTACGTTTAAAATGCTCCTGTGTATTTCCTCCATCCACTCCTGCAGGCTTAATATGTTTGTGGACCTTTCCTGTGAAGGATCAGGTAGCATCTCATATACCATCCTGAGCGCCACATCCTCAAGCTCATTGTTGCATGTACTGCAGCTGAGGGAACTGGTGTTTGCAACTGCATTGGGTGCAGGTTGCAAGGTGTTGGTAGCAGGGGGCTGCAGGGTGGCCTCTGTGAGGAAAAGCTGGGGCTGCCCTGTGCCAGACACAGCCGGTTCCAGCTGGCACCAATGGACCCACCGCAGGGCACACAGCTGAGCCCCTCAGCCGAGTTAGTTTGGATAGGAAAAAATGCTTGATATGATATCTGTGGTACTTTTGATGTTTTTTTCACTGGAGATGTAGTCGAGACTGTAATTTTGACTGTGAAACAAGATTTTCTGCACCGGAGTGGGGCTGTGGTGTGAGAGACGGTCAGTGCAGGGCTTTTCCTGGATCTCAGAAAGAGATCAGGAAAGGCCCAGCAACAAATGACTTAATGAAATAGCCACTTTAATAAGGTAGACTAAAAAGAGGAATGCAGATAGAGAGGAATGCAGATAGCGAGTAAATCTTACGTAGAGAGTGAGTAAATCTTATGTCCCTTCAGGTGCTGGGAACCTTGCGTTCATGTGGCTTCAGACAGACCCCAGATGGATTTAACCATGGCATGCTAAGTAGATCCCATCTGTGGAAAGAAGTTCCTCCTTTTTGATATTTTGAGGTGTTTTAAGATTTTCTTACAATAAAACAGCTCTATTTATCATTCCTGCTGTCAAATAGGATGTTTATACAAGAATTTCTTGCTGGACTTTTAGACAAAGGCAAGGCCTCGCAGGTGGCATAACTGCTGGCACAGCAATGCAGCACAGACCTGGACTTATTCAGTTTAGCTGCTATGTGAATCACTAACTCCTCTATATACAATCGTCTTGTGATCAGGATCACTACACCTGGTATCTATGCTCATACACGCTGAATGCTAGGTAAACTAAGATCAATCATTACAATGTGAGAAAGGACTGAAACACTCATGATGTCTAACTCCGGAAGAGGGTTCACTGTTACAGGAGTTCAGACTATGCTTACAGTTACCTGGTATGGAAATTAAAAGCACTGAAATTTAGTATTTCAGTAAGTAAGATATTTCTGTACTCATGAATTAAACAGTGGCAGGGGATCTTCTCAAGCACTGAAATTTGATCATCTATCCTGCTCTGCTCTTATAAGGGTCTTTGTCATACGTTTTGATCATGGGCATAATTCAGAAGTGGGCATAGGCCATGGAGCAGCTTCACCATTAGTTCTTGTTTCAGAAATTCAGAGTTTAAGACTATCAGCACAGGCTGTTCTATGTTACTTTGCCTTGGTGCTAGCTTAGTTTGCTAGCACAGATGCAGCCCACAGAGTTTCCATGACTATTGGCTTATGTTTATTTGAGGAGGGGTGTTTAAAACATTCTCTGTGTTTTATTTTGGTTTCAAACTCAGCAAGTTAGCCTTTGTGGATCCCAATAATAGGTATCAAAATCTTTCCTTGTATTTTACAGGGATCCAAAGTGAATGACCCAGAGTGACAGGTACGCTCTGCCCTGCCCCCTCCCCCGCCCCAATGAAGATGGGTCTTTTAACATGGTGATCACCGGCTTTTTGCACCTCGTTTTCGCACCTTTTATGCTCTACTGTGCTTGCCAGCACGTGCACACCTTGGTCAATTCGGCAAGGGCGGCAGGAGAGGCGGGGCCCCTCGGTCAACAGACAAGGTCCACAGCCAATGAGACGCCTTGGCTCAGACAAGGTTCTGGATCATGACCAATCATGATCACAGCTCAGATCGTGTGTGTGTGTGTGTGTGTGTGTGTGTGTGTTTGAAGCATCTCTTCTTGGGCTGGGATGCCGCCTGAGGAAACTTCCCGGGATTGAGTGTCCTCGCCTCCTTTTGGTGAGTGATTTCTTCTGGATATATCCTTGAGTGAGCCCTTCCTCCCCCCCCCGGTGAGCGATTACATCTTCTGGGTACCCACGAGAGCGAGTTTCCCCCCCTTGTGAGTGACTATGTGTGAGCACTTTGGATCATCATTCTTGTGTGTATTGACATGTAATAACAATACCCTGACTGACACCTTGAACCTGTTACGTGTTAAATGTTATTGGAGTGCTGATTGATTTTGTTTTCTCCTTGTTTCTCATTGGTTTCTGTCATGTGGTTTTGGCTGTTTTGTGGAATAAAGCTGTTTGAGCTTGTCCTTCGTTTGGGTTAGTTTTAGTGTACCTCTGTGACACCAGGTTTGTAAATTCAACTCTGTGCCAAAGTCTCTTTGTGAATAGGAGTTATAGAGAGCTAGGCAAAAGTTAAGTTATGACAAGGAATAGTATAATATTCTAGTGAAGAATTGTTTCCTTTACTCTTTCAGACTGAAGTCCTGCTGTTAAAGATGTTTTCCTTGTGATTTACTAAATGGGGACTGCGTGATAATTTTGAGATTGGTCCTGGTTTAGGTTAGAGCAAATAATGCACCTTCAGAATTATATTAATATAACTAACTTATCTAGGACAGCTAGAAAACATCTTGGCAAACTTCTCTGATTTTCTTTGCGTTCTTTTTCTTATTCTAAGCTTTTCAGTCAAACTCAGTCTTCAAAGGCATTACTCTAACTCTCCTGGGAAAGCTAGTGTTTTAAAAAGGAGATATCAAATTGATGACATTAGTAGCTGGGGCAGAACAGACTGCATCTGATTATCAAGATTGAATCATAACATTATCTAGATGACATAAAATGCTTGGATCCAAAAATAGGTCTATTGCTGTTGAAAATGTTATACATTTCATTGATATGTTGTTACTTTTTTCTGGAAGAACATTCATCATCAGAGTGACACAATATATAACTAATTAGTTATTTTGGGGCCATATTTTTCCTTATTATACATAACCTGCTCAGTGTAGTTCTGAACATGGAAAATAGTTTGTTTAGTAATAAATTCATTACCTCCTCTACTAAAGGGAGTACATGGGAATGCATGCAGATTCTTGCTGAAATCTTGAACCATGTGCAATTTCTTGAGAAATATTTAACTCAGAAAACAGAGGAATGGTGGTGTGATTTAACCCAGCAGGCAGCTCAACACCATACAGCTGTTTGCTCACTCCCTGTCTCCCCAGTGGGATGTGGGAGAGAATTGGGGAAAAAAAAAAGTAAAATTTGTGGCTTGAGATAAAGAAAGATTAATAGGACAGAAAAGGAAGGGAATAATAGTAATAATAATAATAAAAATAAAGAATATACAAAATAAGTGAAGCACAAAATTGCTCACCACCTGTTGACTGATACCCAGCCAGCTCCTGAGCAGCAGTTTGCCCACGCCCTGACCAACCTGCCCCTCTCCCAGTTTATATACTGAGCATGATGTCATATGGTATGGAATACCCTTTTGGTCAGTTTGGATCACCTGTCTTGGCTGTGCCCCCTCCCAGGTTCTTGTGTACCGGGCAGAGCATGGGAAGCTGAAAAGTCCTTGACTAGTGTAACCACTACTTGGCAACAACTAAAACATCAGTGTGTTATCATACAGTATTACATAACAATTAACATAATACCATTCAGTTCATTGGCTATTTTCTCCCAAAATCACCCTTGAGGTGCTGTCCTTCCACATTACCCACCAAGTGCACCCAGGTCCTTGAGCAAAAGCAATCCCATGAATGGGTTTGCCTTTGCCCGAGGCAGGAGTAACCCAGACTGTCTTCCCCAGCATATTTCTTACATGCGCTACAGAGACTTTATCCCCTTTTACGGTATGTAAAAATGTTGTTTGGGCAGGGCCAGCTCAGTTGGCAGATCCCCTAGTGTTGACTAACCAGGTGGCTTTTGCTAAATGTGTATCTCAGTGTTTGAATGTCCCACCACCCATTGCTCTCAGGGTAGT
>VYZW01021815.1:5058-18336 GCA_013401315.1 Balaeniceps rex
GAAATGCTGCGCAATGTTAACACTTACTTCTTTTTCCATGTTAGCATTGTTGGTTTGGAAAACACAATTGATGGTATTTAGTATTTTAAAATCTTGTTAAAAGTTCTAATCATATAAGCTTTAGATTACTTGTTCCTCAAGGCCTGTCATTTTCAGTCTTATTTTTGCAGTCTCATCCATCTTCCATTGAAAAAGGTGGTGCTATAAGGAAGCATAATTTGATTGAAAATGTTTTATTTTATGTAAATTTGCTAGAATATTGGTGCAGCTGCTGTTTATGGATATAGACAATAGTGAATATTTTCATCTATAATTGAAGTCTGAAGCACCTGAAGATGCTCAGCTCCTCTTCTAATTAGGTCAAATATAAATAACCCCCTTTTTATTTAGAAAGACTATCAAGCTGAATTTATTAATCGTCCTTAATTCATACCTCCTCCAACCCAAAATGTAAATGGCAATGCAATCAAGTTCTGTTTTTGACCATCTTATCTATCACTGTATCCTCATTTTACTGGTCTTATTGCACTTTGAAAGATGTATTTGGGTAAACACTTTCCCAGTTTCAGAAAGAAGTCACCCCGTACTCCCCTCAGTAGTGAAGAGTACCTTCTCTCTTTTTGTATGCTTGCCACATGAATTGCTAGATTATCTATCCCCCTTGTGAATCCAAAGTTATTTCTCAACACTGTGGAGAATTTCCCTTTACGTTCTTACTATATGTATGAAACACTGACTATGAAGCATGATTCAGGGAGGGGGCCTTGGCAGATCATCTGACAACAGACAGGCTCTTGTCTGTTAAGGAGTTTAAACAGCCACCATTTTCTTTAGGTTCTAGGCATAGTTAGGGACATCAAAATAGTTCTTGAACTAATTGGCATGTTTTGGGAATAATGCTATGAAGATTTTCTAGATACTTGAATCACTAAACCACTACTGTACCTAACACAGATCACCTCCACCGCCTTGCTTACCTGGATGGGGAATTTTCATTGTTTTCGTAGTATCTCATTAATAACAACTGATATGAAACTCTCTTGGGAGTACCAGTCCACAACATCAACTTTTTCAGTTACATGAGCATCGTAAAATCTACTATATGCAGAAAACCTCTTGACCCAAACACCTTTCTCCACAAAATCAGAAACACTCTAAAATACCCCAAAGACCCTCTGATTGTATCTGACAGTCTGGATGTTTATCACACCTGCCCATGAAAAAATGATCTTATCTCCTGCCTCAGAAACTCAAAGACGACTTACATCAAAGCCATTCCTCTAGGCAAATAAATCATATTTTTGAATAAGCCAACTTCCTGTCACTAGGCTGAAAGAAGAGAAGTCTCACAAAACAGGCAAGAAAGTGTTGCACGCTGTCTGATGCTGAAATCTCTATTAAAAGCTATCAGTAATTTATGTAGAAGAAAATGAGACTTAAAACACATTTTCCTGGATTCTGTCTCCCGCCTTCCAGCCTCCCAACCTGGCCAAACACATCACCAGAAATGAACTTCCTGTAGACCAACAAATACTAAACGAAACCAGACCTTGTAAGAATCACAAACACATTTCCATTGAAGTGAAATTTCTGTTGTAAGGGCACTTGTACGAGTCACGCACAAGAGTGTTTTTTGTGGTGTATATCCCTCACCGCATTCTTGGAAAGTGTGAGTGAAAATGGACGACCTCTCCGCAGCAGAATACATTCACACGGGTAATTGATAAAGAACAGAAATGAGTAGCTAAGCATGAGTATGTTTTCAAGAAACAGCCTCTCCATTTCTGACTGCTCTGTCCTGATCCTTGATGAAGATTTACAGAAAATAACCTTAAAAAAGTAAGACTAAAATTTGTAATATGGATTAATAAAATTGAAAGCTCAACCGAGATACTGTTTTCATGATCATGTATAATTTTCCTCATATACTATGTTTGCTATGCCTTCACTCTTTTGTTGATCCAATATACTCCCTCAGTTTAGCTAGTCACTTAGTTTAGTCTCAGCCTGCACTTAGTTTGATGTTTGTTGTGCTGTTATCATATCCAAAGAAGGGCTAATGCGCCCCCAGAGATGTCCATGGTTTTGCAATGGTATCACTTAGTCTAATAAAGAAATATAACCTCTCCCTGAAAATCTTCCATTAAAGGTGCTTGTTGCTACATAATGGCAACAACTTTATTTCTCTCAGTGGTGTCTTCCAGTGTTTCACTGTTCATAGAATCAGAAAAGTCTAACCAAAATCTCATTTGGTGTAATTTAAGCCTCTTAGTCCTCTCTATGTGTTCAGTGGTTAGGATATGGGAAAGCTGTCATTTGCATCTTTTAAGAAGACAAAGGAAAATAGTTCCTAGCTAAGAAAATAACTTGAAAGTAACTGTTTCCTAAAAGGCAAACCTCTCAGCTTATTCTGACAGACAATAATGTAACTTTCAGAGTATCAAACAAACTTTAAGCAACAGCCAATGCAATTTCTCCTTTTGTGTATACCGACAAGGAAACAGTATCATTAACTGTGAAGTGCTGGATGAGAGGTAGACAGAGAAAGAGAAGCGTGGAAGGTTCTGCCAAGAAACTATCAAGCTGAAGATGGACAAAGTGCATTGGGTACACTATAAAACAGACACAAATGCATAGGTTGTAAAGACATAACTCTAGTGTGCTATACAAAGAAAATGCTATTAAGTGGCTTGAGTACCCTGTGTTCTTTGGTAATTAGTAAAGTAGAAATGTATCTGATAATGGAGAAAATTACACTCTAATCCACAAGTGCATTAGTCAATGTTAGTTCATGAACATGAAGTATCTGCAGATTCTACCATAGTAGTGAGATCTATGTAGTGCAATTTACTGCTTTCCAAGCCTAATTCCCTTTTATTTCAATAAATATTGTTATTCAGACACCCTTCTCTCCCTCCAAAAACCCTACTGTAAGTATGCTGGAAATTAAAAGCTTGAATATGCAGATAGTTTGCCTATAGGCGTTCCTTCTGGGTTGAAACTTGACATGCACAATCTTCATATAATAAAACTCTACTTTGTCTTTTATTGTATAATACCAATAGATAATGGAAAAAAAAAGAATGAAAAGAAAAATCATAAAAGAAGAAAAAGAGGGGTACAGAAAATAGTAAATCTGAATTAATTCTTGAAATTCTGTCAGTGGGTTGTCCCACATACAGAATAGATTATTAACAGATCTGATCAAAGGAAATGCACTATGAGAATCTAGTAATCTATAATGATTAGATGATATTTCATGTCCTAAGAAGACAGCAGCATATTCCACTGCACTGAAGACAATGAGGAATATTACAAAATCTGATGACAAAGATTAATTCTAGTTCTTATTCTAAAGGACATTTTTCAGCTGTTGCTATTTCTAAGAGAGAGTGATTCATTTTCCTCTATGGGAGTTAGAGTGGATTTCTAATATGATAATGTCTGATTTTTTGCTCCTTTGGTTTTCTTAAAAAGCTATGGCTCAGCTCTTCTGATAGTGGGAAGGCAAAAGTAGTCAGCATTTTTTTTATTTTTGCACAGTTAAAAAAAAGAATCTTTATTTTGTTATAGTAGAAGATTTTAAAAACAAATTTATTAAAGCTGCAATTATGCAGCAGCATGGCTCAAGACAGTATTTGGAGGTCTGAGGTCTCCACCTCTTCTGGTTGTTAGTGTCATCAGAACAATTTGTGTGGCCATACCTGTTATGTAGCTATTTAGGGATGGAGGCATTGTTTTCAGATCACATATAGTGGAGGTGTTGTTTGCAAATGTGGTGGTGGAATTCATTAGGCAGTTAACAAAACACCAGTAATAATGTCATGGAAGATCATAGGCCAAAACTGCCCTCTGACTTTGGGTGCTTCTATTTCAAGATGCTCAGTTGAATGGGCATGCTGGACATGACTTTTTAAGTTGTTGAGTGTTTGAGTGTATTGAGTACTGATTTTGGTTATTTTTCATAAATACTGATCACCCATAATTTTCCATGAATGTTGCAGCTCCCCAGGTGGTGGGAGGGCAGCATATTCTCAGAAAGGAAACCCACTGCAGAGAGAAAACGAACTGTTCTCTACCAGAAAATTGAACAGCACGTGGAAAGCTCATGCAAACAAGAATTAACTGCAAATGAGGGGACAGATGGGCTTGGCAGCCTGTCCTTAAAATGTCATCCAGAGGGAAAAAAAAAACCCTCTTAACTTGGAGTGCATGTGAATGGGAGTGGGAGATTATTGGAGATTTCATGCCCAGTATATTTGTTTTTGGAAAAAGAAAAGCTTGATGCTGCATTTCCTTTATTTTTTTGTCGACTGGTTGAAATTTTCTTGAACTGCTGCAGGTAGAGCTGTCCACAAAGATTTCCCTTTTCTTCATTCTACTTAACAATAGGATGCACATAGCATATCTGCAGTTCTCTTCATCTGACCTGAAGAACAGAGCAACTGGTTGAGGAGAAGTTCACCTTCAAAGATCCATTGACGCTGGTCAATCCCATTGTTATCCTTTATATCTGGCATTCAATCATATATGTCTGTGCCAGGCATCTACCTGAACAACCCAGGACATAGGAACACTCTAGAAAATGGTATTTTTTATTCTTGTGGTTAACCTTTTGTGGCAGGTTCACCTTGACTGGCTGCCAGGTACCCACCAAGCCACTCTATTACTCCCCCTCCTCAATAGGACAGGGGCAGAAAATACAACAAAAAGCTTGTGGTTCTAGATAAGGACAGGGAGATCACTCAAGAATTACCATCACAGGCAAAACAGAGTCGCCTTCAGGAAATTAATTTAATTTATTGCCAATTAATAACAGAGTAGGATAATGAGAAATAAGAACAAATCTGAAATCACCTTGATGATGGGGAATGGGGGTTGTGGTCAGTTCATAATGCTTTGTCTCTGCCGCTCCTTCCTCCTCATGCTCTTCCCCTGCTCCAGCGTGGGGTCCCATCCATGGGATACAGTCCTTCACAAACTTCTCCAGTGTGGGTCCTTCCCATGGTCTGCTGTTCTTCAACTGCTCCAGTATGGGTCCTTTCCATGGGGTGCAGTCCTTCAGGAATAGAGTGCTCCAGCATGGGTTGCCCGCAGTGTCACAGGTCCTGCCAGAAAACCTGCTCCTGCGTGGGCTCCTCTCTGTGGGCCGCAGTTCCTGCCAGGAACCTGCTTCAGTGTGGGCTCTCCATGGGTCACAGCTTCCTTCAGGGCGCATCCACCTGCTCCAGCATGGGGTTCTCCATGGGCTGCAGGTGGATATCTGCTCCACCGTTAACCTCCATGGGCTGCAGGGGGACAACCTGCTTCACCATGGTCTTCTCCAGGGGCTGCAGGGGAATCTTTGCTCCTGCACCTGAAACACCTCCTGCCCCTCCTTCTTCACTGACCTTGGTGTCTGCAGAGTTGTTTCTCTCACATATTCTCACTCCTCTCTCCCAGCTGCTGTTGCACAGCTTTTTTACCCTTTCTTAAATATGTTATCACAGGGGCACCACCAACGTCACTGATGGGCTCAGCTTTGGCCAGCAGCAGGTCTGTCTTGGAGCCAGCTGAAACTGGCTCTGTTCAGCATGAGGGCAGCAGAATTCCTGTCAGATAGCAAGACATAACAAAAGCAACATACTTTAACTTTTGTGTATGTGTAACATGCCATTATACAACTGCTGTGCTTAGTTTGTGTGCAAAAAGCAGTGTACTGCAAAAACAAATGTAGTAGTGTTCACGCTGTAATGAAACCAATAACAGTTTTTAAATTAAGAACACAATAAAACCAGCCAAAACCCAAGCAAACAAATAGAAAAAAAATACCCACTGCAAAAAAACCCCAACAGATAAGAAGAAGAGTAAAAGGAATTTTCTTTTTCATTTCCAGGAATGAGAGATGAATACAAACTGACTGCTGAGGTCAGTTCCTGCTGTAGAGCCCACATCAGTTTTGGTAATAAATAATAGATGTCACTGCTCAGTAAGAATTCATTAACAGCACCTTCATAGCCAGTCATCCTTGTGATGATCAAAAGACAATTTTCTCTATTGGGAAAAGATGCTTTAAGATGGAGTAGCCAATGGCCTAATAAGTCAAAGTATCTGGAGGGTGGGTGCCAAAGAGGTAATTTCCTATGGATGGTCAGAGCTATATTGTGTGGTAGGAGCACAAAAAAACGTGAGGAGCTGCTTTGCATGGAAGGGATCAACAGGTAACTCTGGGAGTCATATTCCTTCTTGACCCCAGGGGCATACAGACTCTGTTTTTTTCTGCAGGGATAGGCAAGCAAAGCCATGGCCCATTCTCAGGACTCCCTTTGTCTTATTTTATATTCCTGAAAAAAGGCAAAGATGCAGGAGATGCCATGGAGCCTCCAATGTTAGACTGGCAATTCTGCTTGTCTTTCTTGATACTACTACCATCTGAGAATGATGTTGGTGGAGGAGAATGAGTTGACAGAGACTGGGAGAGGTATGAGCTGAAGTATTTGTTTTGGTGTTGCATGTACAGAAAGCTTTGAGAGTTATCAGAGCAATTCAAATCAGTGCTGAGTTCTCCCACTGCTTCATGCGTCATGTATCGTCTCCTTTTCTCAGATTTGCACCAGGCTTTTTGCTCCTATTTGTATATCTGCATTAAGATTGTGCACCATCTGGCTTTTAATAAGGAATGAAACTTAAAATGAGACTTTGAATGGATAAGGAATTGTTTAAAGTCTGGCATATTTATAAGAAATTCCCACCAGAGATCTTCAAAGTAGTAGCTACTGGCTGCATAGCGGCTGTCACTAATTCTTCACACAGGCTGCTTTTAACTTAAATTTTCTATTACTAAGACAGCTAATTTTACATAAAATCAGAGTTCTTCTGTGTGCCATAACTAGAACAAAAACTACTGCATTAGTTAATCCTATCTGAATAGTAAACTAAAGAAGTCAGCAGAAAAGGAATAGAAACATTTTCTGGTTTTCTCCTGCCTCCAAGTGGGAGAGAACCTATTGGGCCATTTCATCACCTTCTTGCTCATTGCTTAATAATGTACAGTCTGCACTTAAGTAAATCCATAGACCTTACTTCAGGCACATTTTTAATTAAAGGTTTGGATGGTCCATATTTAAATGTGACTAAATGTATGTAAAGCTTTAAAAACTACAATAGCTCCTCAAGCTGAGAATTTCCTAGATGCTATATTTTTCTGTGATAAATATAAAGCAAGGCTAGTCAGGCATATTGTTTCCCATCTAGATTGTCAAATGATATGGAAAAGAGTTCATACCTGGTAAGGAAGTAATTAAAAAGGACAATAATAATAAATTACAGACTACAGCTAATGCAATGTACTGACTTCTTCTGGATACTTGTTTAGGCATAGCTCTGATCTACTCATCTTACAGTTAGCATTGCTACAGATTGGCATATATTTATGAGCCTGATCAAATCCCTTCATATTAATAAGGAAACATTTAATATGGTCCTTTAAATTAGTATAGGTCGTCAGTTTTTGCCCTGTCTTTGAAAATCAGTTGCACAGAATTTATAGAAGTCTTAATTTATTGGAAGTTTTATCTTGAAGAGGAATAAGGATTTTTTTTCAATGAATCAACAATTTCTTAAGACATTGTTCAGAGTATATTTTCTTTTTGTTTATTTAGCGCAAGACACTAACAGCTCATGGAAGGAAAAGCTTTAAAGCTTGGAAACAAAATAATTACAACTAATTTACAACTGAGCTCTGGAGTGCTGAAATCCCAATTTAAAATGATGTTTTATGGTTATTGATAAAATTGCAAGATGGAGGAGAAAGTACCTTGGCTCCTGACTCAGAAACCTCTCTCGATGAGTTCATTCTTTGCCTTATTCTCTGTTATCTACAGCCAATTCAGTCACTTTCCAAAGTTGCTGAGGTCTCCTGGTGCTTTGGATTCACTGATATGCTGATGGTTATATCAGTTTTGTTGCAATCATTTATATAACAGACTCCGGCAAGTATGTTGAAGTTGCCTAGAAAGGGTCTCATTTCTAAGTGACCCGTTCAAATTTAGCCTTAACAACTGTGCTATGTGCAACATGGAATTATCTGGGTGTCAGGCTGGAGAAGGAATAATATTACCTTTTTGGTGAAAATGCAGAAGGCTAAATGCTGCTTGCAAACAGATGTCTGTGAATTTTGATAGATTCACTTCTGTTTAAAGATGTTTTTCAGCATCTCAGATTTTCAGAAACAGACTCAAACTATTGTGCGCCTTTATTAAAGAGACAGTTTCTGCATTGGGGTTCTACAAAGAGGCTGTGTGCACTGGTGAAATGTGCACTGATCCTACTAAAATTTGAGGGAGATAAGTCTTTAGCTCTCTTACGCTCTTCAGAAAGTATAGGTTGTCTATCACGCAATGCCACTTAATGACTTATCTGAATTTAACAGGTAGCAACCTCTGATGGGTGGATTGCGCACAGTACCTGCCTGTTCTCTCTGAGAACATTGTGCAAGGTTAAAGGGTTGGGACACTAAACTTCATAGTTTCACCTGTTCACTTTGTATATGCAGATGGAGTTTCTCTAGAAAACTTCACTGCATAGGGAGTTTTCTACTAGGGAAAGCAATGCTTTTCAAGTAAGACTTATCCACTTGGTGTTTTGAGAACTTTCTGTTAAAGCATGTGGCCTCAGTAAATGCTTGAGGATTTTGTGGTGGTGATCCAAAGAGTGGTAGGTTAAGATTTGTGTGTCCTAACTAAGGGGAAATTGTTCGTGATATGCACATGCAGCAAATCATCTGATTTAATTTCCTCCAAAGGTACCTAGCCCGCACACACCAAGCCACTTTGAAATTTGCATCAGTGCACAAAAAGTGGGGATGATGGCTTTTGCTCTAACAGCTCAGCACTTCTCTGAATTAAAATGCTAATGTGGCCACAGCCTGTTTGCATCAGAAGGGGTCTTACAGATGTCCTTCAACATTATATAGCAGTTAAGGGGAAAGGAAGGGTTGTACACTTAAGTTAGGACCTGTGGGAACTGCTACATCATGCTTTTTATATTCTTTGCAAACTGGGCGTACAACATTTTTCTCATGGGACAGAGGCTATAAGGTGCCATGACCATAGGACTGATTTGCTCCATGTTTTTCATCTTTAAAATATAAAGAGTCCCATACTCAAACATCCACCTGGACTGTCCTGTATTCTTCCATTTGTAACACTCAGTGGTTTTTGAATTGCTGAACTGACAGTGGTACTTAGTAGCAAGGTAGGTCACTGAAGGTCTTGCTTAATGGTGACCCTTGGTTTCATCAGTCTCTCATCTAACATAAGCCCTGGGACATACTCATATTCTCATGTTCTACTAGAATAATTTTTTTAAGCATTAGCTAAGTAATTGCTCTGATTTTTGATAGATCTGACTTGATATTTAGGTTGGGGAATGTAAACAAAATATGTAGGCTATGAACTACAGAGAATGTACTCAGTTGCTTGAACGACAAACATGCCTGGTTCTTCCTCAGATCCCTGCAGTTCAGCATTTGGGACTGGAAGAGCAGTGTCCTGCAGTAACTTCGAGTAGTAAAATTTTGTTTGCCACGGTCAGATGAAGTCCTAAAAACCCACTTGAATATGCAAGGGAGAGTGACTGACTTAATGGCAAAAATTTTTTTAAAAAATGCCTCTGCTGAAATAACAGTTTGTTTAATATCCTGAGTTCTGAACTGCCCTCCACTAGTGCCCCAATAGTCTATAGCCTTTTAAATGAAGTTTCAAAAGTGAAGCTGAAATTGTTTTTCTTTATGAACTAAGAAACCCAGGAGGTGTTGTGTTAGATGGAATGATGACAGTGAACTTCCAATGGGATGGGGGAAGTGGTGGAGTCTAATGGCAAGAGCTAATATTGTTCCAGCTTTCTATATTTATTAGTGCTGGATCAGTTGTCTTCTCCATGTTACAGACTGAAACTATGATCAAGTTTATTAATTCAATGTTCCTTTTCAAACATAATTGTATTTCATTCAATCCCAGTATTAACTTTCAGATTTATACTTGTAAAAAAAAATTACATAAGTGATGTAACACTGTATTTTCAGATTAAAATGTTAGGAAACTATGATAAGTAAATTTTACCATTGTTTTACATTTCTATTTGATGAATTTCAAAGAATATTTCAGCTTCAAAGTCCATCTTTGAAAAGCAAGTGTCAGAATTTAAATGTCATGATTTAGAGAAGCACAGTTTTATTTTTTAATGTAAGTGGAGATATATTTAAAAAAAATGGTCTGACTTTCATAGAAGCACTTTGACGTAGCCAGTTTCACCTTCTTATGACATCTTAAGTGATTTAGTCAAGTGCATATTTCATTTTAACAATACTGGATAGGGAAGTGAGTGAGGTTATTTGTATTGCAAAAATGAGATGACTGCCTTTCAGATATCTTGTAATTTTACAAAGAAGACTTTTTATCTAACCAGGTCGCAGCCTTTTTTTCAGAAGACCTGAATAAACCTTACATAGTCCCAGATTTTGAAGTAAGGAGGAGAATCATGGGTGCTATGTGCTCCACTCTTTGACATTGTTGAAAACAATGTGCTTTATCCTATTTTTAAATGTTTGTTTTGTCAGTGATGAGGTCATTTGTGTTAAAAAGAAATATTTTTTCCTAATGGACATCAGACACCACAATACATTTGCAAAATAGCTGGCCTTGTCTATGAGTTGCAAACATACCTTTTATAGACAACCACAAGAATTTATCTTATAAGCTGTTTTCTTCAGAAACCTCCTACTATGTATTAGAAAGCAATCCCATTCTTCTCTAAAAGCACAACATCTCTTCAAATGCCTTAATATTTTTTTCATCAACAGATTGATCTCCTGGGAAAGCTACTCACAGACGGTGAACTACATTGATTCAATTAAATTGTTAATGGGAGTGCGGTTGTCTAGCTGGAGATGGGGAAAATTGCAGGGAAAGAAGGAATAATGTTGTACCTTCTCTCCAGGTTTAAGTCCCTACCTCTGATAGCCAACACATCATACACCTGTTCAATAATCTTTCTTCCAAGATGCCTTCTTCGAGAAGCAGGGCTGATGCAAATAGTCCCTTGCCTTGGAGCTCTCCTACTAAATTTGGATAGGACCTAACATCCAAGGTGGTGCAGAACAAGGGGAATGAGGTAGATACCTTCTACTATGGCACAAAAGGAGGAGAAAAACCTCAACAGGAAACCAGACATTTTTGAACATTGTCTCCCAAACCAGCCCGACATCTTTTCATCTGTTTCCTTCACAATCCAGATGCCATCTCCGCAAGTGATGCAACACGCATGAATCCTTCTGTGCTTTGAAAGGTGCTTTTAAAGAGCAGAGGAACAGGTGCCACTGATGCTAAGGTGTCGTGGTTTAACCCTAGCCAGCAACTAAGCACCACACAGCCTCTTGCTCTCTCCCACACCCCCGGTGGGATGGGGAGAGAATCGGAAGAGTAAAAGTGAGAAAACTCGTGGGTTGAAATAAGAACATTTTAATAATTGAAATAAAATAAAGTAAAATAGCTTGTGTTTCCTTTTTGCTAGTTGGTGGACACATGGCTGTTATTTTGTTGATCACATCCATTGGGATCTGATGACGTCTGTCATGCCATTTTATTCCTAAGAACTGGATCTCCTGTGCAGGTCCCCTGACCTTACTTTGTTCTATGGCAAAACCGGCCTTTAGAAGGATTTGGACTGTTTCCTTCCCTTTTTCAAAAACTTATTCTGCTGTGTTGCCCCACACGATGATGTCATCAATGTACTGCAGATGTTCTGGAGCTTCACCCTGTTCCAGTGCAGTCTGGATCAGTCCATGGCAAATGGTAGGGCTGTGTTTCCACCCCTGGGGCAGTCGGTTCCAGGTGTACTGAACACCCCTCCAAGTAAAAGCAACCTGTGGCCTGCACTCTGCCGCCAAAGGAATTGAGAAAAATGCATTAGCAATATCAATAGTGGCATACCACTTGGCTGCCTTTGACTCCAGTTCATATTGAAGTTCTAGCATGTCCAGCACGGCAGCACTCAGTGACGGTGTGACTTCATTCAGGCCACGGTAGTCTACTGTTAGTCTCCACTCTCCANCACCAAAAGCCCACCGATACCCTTTTGGGTCCTTGAAATACCCTCTCCTGAGGTAGTCTATGCTAAGGATGCATGGGGCCTCTGGGCCAGTGACAATGGGGTGCTTTTGCCACTCATTCCCGGTTAGGCTCACTTCAGCCTCCAATACAGTGAGCTGTTGGGATCCCCCTGTCACTCCAGAGATACAGATGGGTTCTGGCCCTTTATAGCTTGATGGCATTAGGGTACACTGTGCACCGGTGTCCACTAGAGCCTTATACTCCTGTGGGTGTGATGTGCCAGGCCATCGAATCCACACAGTCCAGTAAACCCGGTTGTCCCTTTCCTACACCTGGCTGGAGGCAGGGCCCCTCTAGTCCTGGTCATAGTATTCATTACTCACTTCTTGTAAATACAAATTGTGACCGGTAACTGTTAACAGATACAAATTCCTTAATAAACTCTGGTTAGTCTGTTATTATCTCAAACCCTTTGTGCCCCACGTTGGGTGCCAAAAAGGACTGTCATGGTTTAACCCTAACCAGCAGCTAAGCACCACGCAGCTGCTCGCTCACTCCCCCACACCTGGTGGGATGGGGAGAGAATCGGAAGAGTAAAAGTGAGAAAACTCATGGGTTGAGATAAGAACATTTTAATAATTGAAATAAAATAAAGTATAATAATAATGATGATAATGATAATGATAATGATAATAGAATATACAAAGCAAGTGATGCATGATGCAATTGCTCACCACCCGCTGACTGATGCCCAGCCAGTTCCCAAGGAGCGGTCACTTTCCCCTGGCCAACTCCCCCCAGTTTATATACTGAGCATGACATCATATGGTATGGAATAGCCCTTTAGTCATTTTGGGTCAGCTGTCCTGGCTGTGCCCCCTCCCAGCTTCTTGTGCACCTGGCAGAGCATGGGAAGCTGAAAAAGTCATAGAATCATAGAATCATAGAATGCTTTGGGTTGGAAGGGACCTTTAGAGGTCATCTAGTCCAACCCCCCTACAGTGAGCAGGGACATCAACAACTAGATCAGGTTGCTCAGAGCCCCGTCCAACCTGACCTTGAATGTTTCCAGGGATGGGGCCTCCACTAAATCTCTGGGCAACCTCTTCCAGTGCTTCACCACCCTCATTGTAAAAAATTTTTTCCTTATATCTAGCCTAAATCTCCCCTCCTTTAGTTTAAAACCGTT
>VYZW01021815.1:28326-39483 GCA_013401315.1 Balaeniceps rex
ATCTTTAACCATTTTCCAGGGCATATTTTCCCCTACTTTTTATGCAGTTTTAAGGAGCTCCTTTTGTTAAGAGCATCTCAGCACTCATAATGAACAAGTTGAGTAATACTCTGGTTTGTTTGCTTCAAAGGAACCAGCTGCTTTTGCTTCCTCTTTGAACAGAGAGAAAGAATAAAGGTTCTTCTGCTTCAGAGCTGTGTCCACTGTAGTCTTCACTGTGTACACAGTTTGTGAAGACAACCTGAGCTAACATTAACCTAAACAGCCCCAATGCTGCGAGAATACCATTGAGTGTTGGCTGCAAACTCGCAAGAGGGGGAGGCTGGAAGTTAATATTGTACTGACTGCCATGTTATAGTCACTACACCTCACTGAGCTCTCTGGGGTATACCTCGAGATTGTCCCCAGGAGGTGCTGTCACAGCTGTGACCACGTGAGATGCCATTCATGCTTTGTGTTGCGGGTTTAAATGGAGCTTCAGGATGTACGTCCAAAGCTGTCTTCCACCCTTGCTGAAATCTGCAGTGCTTGTATCTTCAAGCAAGTGAATACAACCAGTCCAATCTCTCTTTTCCAGTACAGGAGCAAACTGTTTGTACCAGGAACATGCCATGCCATGACACAAAGGAAATGAAAAGAAAGAAAGGAGCTGGGTGAAAGTGAGTCTGTTGCACAGCTTTTCTTTTAATAAGGCAAGTGGTCCCCAAGGATTGTGCTTGGGACCTCTTGGAATGTAGCATGGTGCCCCACTCCTTCCCACCTTTTGCCTGGGCTTCCTTTGCATGGAAAATAAAGTATGAGATAAAGAGTAGAATTGGGCCAATGTGCGGTCAGCCCCTGTCCCACCAAGAGACAACCAAGTCATATAAGTAGCCCTGGAAACTGGGAAGCAGACCTTTGTCTAGTAATATAGACTAGGTTAGTGGTACAGAACATAGCTATAGACCCTGTTCTGTACCACTGGCTATGTTCCTTTGGTTTCCTTTATAATTAATGATAAGAAATAGGCAGGTTTGATGAACTACTCACCTGAACTGCTCTTTTGGAGGTGCCTGTCTCTTTCACTGAATATAAAAGGGGTTTGGGCAACTGAACTCTCATCGTAGGTACCAAAATTAGGTAGGATGATCTGAGGCCAGAGACTCCTTCCATAGGGCCTGAGCAAGTGCTCTGTCCTTTGACAGTTTCAAGAGTCTGAAGACTTAAAGTGATGCAGAAGGACTAGATCCCAGGAAAGATCCCATCATACATGAGAATTAGGAAAAACGGTTCACGTGTTAGTATTTGAGCAGAAGGAAAAAAGGGAAACAGATGCAGTCCTCACTGAAATTGTATATAAATTGTATTTTCCAGTGACTAAATAAATAAATACTATTCTAGCTTGCTGGTGGTGTGCTGCTATGCAACCTTTTGTGATGTAAGGTTTTAGCCAGAGGGGACAGGAAATTAATCAATTCTAGCATGTGAGTGTCAATAACTTTTTTTTACTAATATGAATTTGAAATGAAATGTACTGCAAAGAATGTTTCAGTTACGGGAAAGATCAATCCACTCCTGAGGCCCCCGTCCTTGTTAATAAGTTGCTTCCTTGCAAATATCATCTCACTGATCCTTAAAAAAATCCAGAGGCTTGTATTTTAAAAGCATTGATGCTGTTGCAGGCAAGGTGATTGCAGCCATTAGTTCCTCTTTATGTCAGGGGAGGATCTGGCATCAAAAACCCAGAGGATTCCTAAACTGCTTTGCCAATGCCTTAGAAACAGAAAGTCCTTATTGCATTCACAGGAGGAAAATCACTAAAGTGGGAAACTTCCCCTTCATTAATCTGTCTGATGAATTGGAAAATCAAAGCAATTGTAAATGAGAAATATTGCCTAGTTTTCTTATTTTTTGAAGTGTTTTACACCCTGCATGCTTGGTTCAGGTTTCATATATTCTTCCTGGTAGCTATGAAGAGTGAGCTGGGAGACTGCTGTGATCACGCAACTTTACGGTTTCTTTTTTAGTCATCTGATGTTTTATGTGGTGTCAAAGATGTTTATAAAATGGATGTCTCACCTTTCTGAAGCAGAGCCAAACTTTTCAAACCAAACAGATGTGCTGTTAGTACTAACTGTAATTATTAAATAGTAATTGCACTGCCTTAAGCTTTAATAACATTTAAAATATAAATTGTCAGGAAAACTACCAACAACAAAGAATACTTCTCATATAGCAAAACAGTCCTTAATGCTGAAGTTATAATACAGAAAGCCATATCTCTAGCTGATCTGCACTTAGGCAAGTAAAAAATGCACAGCTGATTTTCTGCTAATTTGCCCTAGTTTATTTGAGCTAACACGATGGAAAAGGTCACTCAGCCGACTTCAGGACCTGTCATCTGTGTTAACAGTTTTAAAGCAATTCTTGTGGGAAAACCTTGTCGGGGATGTGGAAGAGAATAGAAATGAGCATGAAATACATGTGTTTCTCAAAGACTATTGCTCATTACTCTCGCTGTTTGTCTGAGAACAGACAGTACCATGTAGGAAAATTACTAAAGATGGAGAAGTTGGGTCAAGAATAAAAAGTTCATTCTTTGCAAAGAATGTGTTTCATTCAGAGCAACTCCAGTTCAATGAACTTTTGCTGAATTTAGAGGGGAATTCTGGAGAGCTCTGAGGTTCTTGGTGGATCTACCCGGATCTTGAAGAACTGGAGAACTGGAGTTTCCCAGCCCTGTGGCTCTGGGAGCAGTTCATGTGGCAGAAGAATGCAGGGGCTGAAGATCCTGTACAGGTGTGGTAACTGCTCATTTACTCTGTTTCTTATCACATTCTCAGCTTTTGCAGGTGGTGGTGAAACTGACTGCCAAAATGTTACGTTTGCTGTTTCACACTGCTGGCTTTAACAGATTTTAAGTGTTTGCTTCCAGAACTGCAGTGAGAGACTTGGGTGATGAGGATATACCCCCATCACCGGTTCTGTTTTGCCCCACTCTTCTCTCCTACCTCTCTACAGCTTTTATTACTTGCTGAAGGTAGGGTCTTTCTTTCCTACACTTCACCTTCTCTTCCAGCTGCTTAGAGTCATGACCTCCCTTTCCCCTTCTTTGGAGCCTCCTCTGGTTGCTGGATGTTGGTGATAGGGGTTATAAGTGCCTGGAGAAAGCTGCAAGAGCCATGGAGTGGGGTGGGGGCAGATGGCTGCGGTAGTGAAGGCAGCAGCAGGTGCTTTGCAGTGACTCCCCAGTGTGGTGGAGAGACCTCTTGCCATGCCTACAGCTGCATTGTTTTGTTAATAAATAAATGCAGGCTACAAGGCCTCTCTCTCACTCACAGTTTTACTGCCTAGCCTGTTATAGTAAGCCACATTGCAGAAGGGAATTTTACAGATGAATTCAGAGCACTGTGAATAAGCTGCATCCTGACCCCTCTTCATCACCAGAGACATATCTCCATGGGCAGATGGAAACAAGCTTAAGCATTTTCTTAGTGCTGTAGTCCAGGACATACGTAGTTTCATGAGCATGTGCTCAAGCAAACGTTTACTGGCCTGTAGACAACATGGTCTGTGGGCAGACTGAATTTGGGTTTGCCTGCCATCTTTCTGTGTAGAATGCTCAACATTAGTCACATTCATTTTCCTTCTAATTTTGCTAAGAGGGTGAAGAGGAAAACAATAGGAGCTGCTGGAGCTCTGTCTGCATGAAGAATCTTTTTGTCATTAACACCAGTGAATTTCAATTGAGAGATTAAATCCACGTGTTTGAGAAGACGTGTTCAGGGTCAGTCAGATGTGAGTGTCCATCACTCATAACATGAGGCACTGAGAGGAGATAGAAATATTGTATTCCACACAATGTTGCCTGGTGTATGAAAGGGTTCTGTTCCAACATGAGGGAAGCAGAACATCTCTGCGCAAAATGTAGTGCCTGGAAAGCAAGTGTTCACACAAAACGGAGCTCTGTGTCTTGCCATGCCCATAAGTGGGAATCTCCACAGGCCACTGTATCGAGAATGATGTTAACAAGGCAAACCACAGCTTGGTTTCACATGTGCAACATCTTAAAGTGTTGTCAGACTTATTTCTAGCTTGGAAGAATAGATGTGTTTTACTGCCTTCCATGGGGGTGAGCTGATGAGTGAAATGGGTGCCTTGAGAGCACTGCTTCCTTGTGTGACATGTGGTACACCAGCCCCAGTATTGATTGTCTTAGGCAGAGCTTTGTCAGCAAGTGAAAATGCAGAAGATGTTACATTAACAATATATCTAAAATTCAACGCCTTTTAACAACTGTTGTCATCATCACAAGTCTTTGGCTGTTATTTCTGTCTGTCTTGCTAGTGTCTTAGATTTTCTTCCTTTGATTAGTTAGGATTTTCCAGAATGTTATAGGTGAAGTTGCCTACCATTTGTACTCCTTCCAACCCTACTGGATCATCTTGTCAGATGCATCTTCTTCCTCATCCTCCCCAACAGCCTGAGACAGTTCACCAGGTTTGAAGTGAGGCTGTTCCTGCAGCTTCCAAAATATGTGTTTCTCATGTTGACGCTGCCCTGAGAGAAGGACCATGGAAAGGTAAATATGTATGGCTTTTGGTAACGATTAATTAGTAATCTATACCCAATTTGAAGCTCAGTTTTGAGAGTCCAGCATTGCTTTCTCCATAGTTTTACCTAAACTTCAAAGAAATCCCAAGTGAATAGGTAGGTTTCAGCAGAATATATTTGGGACACAGCTGAGCCTGACCTCTAGGCTTGAAATTGAACAGGCTTTCTGTTCAGACTAAATGATGAGGGGTGTGTGCTTTGTGCCTCCTAGAAGAGCAAACTCATTCTCTTTTACTGAAACTTTCCGACCCTGTCTGCATAGCTAAACATTCATTGAATGGGGAAAGGACTCAGCTGTCCTCCTTTCCATAGTGAGTGCCCTAAAAACAGTACTGAGGAATCTTTCTAGCTTGCTGTCTCGAGACCATATTTTTAGGGTAAGTGAAACAGTATTGATAGAAGATACTGACAAACCCCACAACAAATACCCTGTAGTCAGGAGCAAGGACATTTAACTCACGTAGGAGATACCAGATTGGTAGTCCTTCCCCAATTCCTGTTTAATTATTCGTGCAGCTTCAACAAAAGTGATTAAGACTGCCATATAAGTAACTTTTGTCAGACGAGGGATTCCTACGGTTTTATGTAAGAAGGAAGTCATCCCAGTTGCTTTGATGAATAATCCAGTTCTCTAATTTCTTTTCAACTTTAAACAGTTACCTGAAATGGAATGTTTCCTGCACAATATGTCCTGGTTTTGGACATATTCCCTCTAATATTTCTGTCCAGAAGGCAGTCTTACTTACTGGCAGGTCTGTGAACCAATGTGTGCACTAGAAATGGGTTCAAGTGACAGCCTAAAGATGACTATCTTGATGTAAAGTTTCATGGTGTCATGCAGTACAATATTGAGATCCTAAATCTAATTCTAAATTAAATAGTCCAGTTACATATTTTGTGTAACTGCAGTATCTAAATATTCTAGTACCTTTACATAGTTCCCAAATAAATGCAGATTTTTAAACTCAGATTAGTGCACATGTAGTTAGTGCAGATTTTTTTAACTCAAAGAGTAGCTGGAGAAAGGATCAACATTTCTTTCTAATATTGTTTGGAGAGAAGCTATCAAGTGTTTTCTAGTTTAAACCAAACCTGACCAAGTTCTGGTCAGACTTCCAGCCCAGTTATTCTTCTGCAGCAATCTACCATTACACTTGAAAATATTAAACTAATCTCTCATATTTCTTTTCTATGCTAGAAAATTCCTCAGGGGAAAGATCCTTTGTGTCTTCAGGAAAAAAAAAAAAGAACTAGCCAGGTTCCCTCCATCCAGAAATGGTCCAAAGTTCCTAATTATTAAGCATTGTAGGGCAAACTTCAGCAAAGGTTGCTGTATCCTTACTTACAATGGGCTTTCATTCCTTATCTTAATTTTATGCAGGAATGAGTAAAGACAGTGCCAAATATGTTAAGTTTTCAGATAAACTGATGGAGTAGAGCTGTGTTTAGGACTTGGTTAAAAAGGGTGTTTCATCTGAACTGAGCGTGTGTGTGAGCAGAGATGACAAACTGTTACTTACGACTTCAGTCAGAGTTATTGAAGCCAGGCTGAGCAAGTGTATTGATGAGGAAAGTTCCCTCTCAATAAATACATAAATGTGTGTGTGTGTGTGTGTAGTTGAAGAAGATGGGGAAAGGTAGTCTCTAAACTAATAGATGGTTGATTTTTACAGGTAGCAGTTCCAACTCAAGCATAACGTTTTCCTTTCAGCGAGCATGCTAGAACATTTGTGTGCTCTGACCTTTACCTGATCTGACTTTATGGCTGTGCATCTCCCACCGGTGTTAGTGGGAAGAAGCACTGCTAATGGTCTCTGTCAGTGTGTTTGCACTGGAGAGACGGCTAAGGTAGCTGTAATTAAGATAGAATAGCAGAAGCAGTCTGGCTGTGGTCATAAAGAAACTCCATGCTTTTGTGGGAATAGTGCTTCCATCAGGCTGTCCTGCTGGTTTAGAAATAGCTTATGCTTTGCTCCACCAGTGCTTCCCACCTGGTGATCCAGAGATGCTCCTTGAGACATAGACTGTGGTCTGTGAAGTGACTGGAATTGCTTTCTTTACTTAACATAAATGTGCATTTCTCTACAAAGCAGTGGGAGAAAATAAAAGGAACTAATGAACACTCATAGTCTGCTCTAATTTTTACTTGGTTATAAAGGAACAGTTGCAACAATATGGTGAGTTGCTGTGGCACAAGATGGGCAGTGATTTCTCAGGTTAAAGGAGGCTGAGAAACACTGTTCAACTCTATGCTGTTGCAAATGGCTTGTATCATATATCCTTCCAGAAGGAAAATGTATTTTTAAGCCTAACTGTGAGAAAGGAGGAGTGACTGGGTAGTGGAAAAGACCTCTTTGTACAATTTACAGCAAGAAATAACACTATTTGGAAAACTTTTCAGAATTTTTATTTTTTCTGTTAAGGACCATACAAATCTAAATGCAGAGTGGCAGGTTGGAGCGGGAACAGTGACACTTTGTGAGCCATTTCTGGCTGTCCTTAGTCCTCTTATTCTCCCCTGAGCTGTCAGCTCCAGTGGCATTGACTGTCATTTCCAGGACCTCTGATTTGGTGGAAGGGTAGCTGTTCCTTTAAAGGAGAATAGGATTTATGCTAATAGTCCAGAAAGGACCACAGAAAATTGCTGTCTACCTCAATTTAATTTGCTGCCAGGGCTTTTTTCCCTAGCTATTTTTTAATGCAGTGTGTGACTAGTGGGGAAACAGAGTTGACTTACATTTACAGATTGCATCATCACTGCTGAATACCAGGAATCCCCAAGGCTCTGGCACTGCTCTCGGTGAAACAGCAGGCTTTTCTGAATGGCTTGCATTTCTCCTGCCATTAGTTCTCCTTTAGCTTTTTCTGCTTGTCTGTTTCCCTTTGCTCATCTAGTAAGCTAAACTAACATTATTTACCTCCCTCAGGTCTTTTTGATTTCAGATTTTTCCCTGCGATTAGTCATCTGTGTCAAGAGAAAACTGAAGCAGGTTTACCGCATTGCTAGTGCAAAGGTTGCTCATGTAAAAAAGAAAGACCTAGCTTCCCAATTCATTGACAGCATTATGGAAATCTGCCTATTGAGGAGGTTACTTGGAAGGCTTTTTGTTGTATTACTCTCTCTTTGCACCTTCTCTCTTAGTTTTAACCTGAATATGTCTTCTGGTGCTGTATCATGTGGGTTAGTGCAGCCCATTGCAGAATAAGTTGCACATTAAATCCAGAACACAGTGACATTTAGACACACTTGTGCATATCCTGCAAAAGGATAAGAGGTCTAAGCAGCCCAGTTTTTTAATTTTGAGCCAGTAAATGGCATTTCTATTTATTGTTTATCTGTTGTCAAATTTTAAAGGCAGAAAGCTTTTGCTCTAAATGTAAACCTTGAGTAATGAACTCTGGGAAAATGCGACATAAGATTTTCCATGGTGGATCAGACTATTTTGCCATTGTCTGTAGTATCCTAACACTGTCAATGACTAGTAGCAGAAAGGTAAAGTAGAAAAGAATGAATTATTTTATAGTAACTTTTTAAAGTAACTTTATGGTGACCTGCACAAGGCAATCTTTGCTCATGCCTGGAGCTTCCAGACATTATAATAATAACAGTTTTTAAAAATAATATGGTTTTTCTTTTCATTTTGTAAAATTCAAATGCATAAAACCTTTCCCCTTCATCCACATCCATTCCATTAATCTTACTCTTAGTCTGGACTTATTGGTGTAATGTTATTGTTTATGTGTTTAGGTAGAGGTTATGAGAAAGTGAAAGCACAGAAGTGGTGCTAGGCTTGATGGCTCCTACATTTAGCACACAACTAAGCCACTCACAATACACATACCATAGCTGACAGGAAAACTTAGTCCAAATCAGGGTATCTGAGATTGTGCATGGTACCTGATAAATGGTGTGTATCCTTTATGATGTTAAAATGGGGTTATCGCAGCTCATATTTTGTAGTTCTCGCGAACAGTCTCTGCCCTTGCTCCCCTGCTGTGTTCAGGCTTTCAGTTCTCTCCCTGATGTATCAGCAGGAGGAAGCAGCCATCTGAAATGTCCTGCACAGCCTGATTGCAGTAAGTTTGGCTCAGATGCCATTAAGCCGTGTAAATCCATGGGTATGGGGTTTTCCCTAGTTTCTTTTGTCTTCTTTTTTCTGCATATTACTCAAGAGGAGGTTCAGTGGGTTTCCTCCACCCAGTCCTGTTAGCTTTAAAAGTCCAGAGTGGGAGGCCTTGAGAAAGCCTTTGTTCAAGATCCTGGCAATGGCAAAGTCATGGGTAGCCAGCAGTACTGTGTTCACGGTCTTAGCTGGAGGAGTAGACACAACTGTGGATGAATGATGGGAAGGATGAATGACAGGAGGAGGTTCTGCAGGGCGCAGGACCTCAGCTGAACAGCTAACTCTTCATATAAGCTTCACTTTCCATCTACTCTCTACTGCTAGTACATGCTGGGAGACAGATACCCCGTCCCCATGAACTCCTTAGTGGGCTCCTAACCCTAGGAGAGTACTGTGTTGTTATTGCAAAATAAATACAGTTTATTTCTATTTGCATCACTTTTTAGTTTGTATGTAAAATTTTTAGGGTACTGTGCAAAACTATCCAATTATTTCATAATCAATTAACATTGACAACTTTCCTGCCTTAAACTGAGGAGCCCATGCTATATAGTTTAAGCCTAATGCATCCCATAACATTCTGTGGCTTGACCCAAAAGTTACTTTTACCGTACTTTGCCCTGAATTCCCGTGGCCTCTGATGTCCAGGACAGAATGTCAGCTGGGAATAAAGAGATAGCACAAAATATATGGAAATTGGAGGAGGTGATGCATCCAAGGGCATGACAGCCTTCTATTTCTGTACTTACTGAAAAAGGAAGTAAGCAAGCCAACCTAAAAGTCCTTAGTGTTTGAAAGGATAATACCAAAAATTGCACAGCATGGAAGGGTGGTATTGCAGTGTAGTGATGCTCAGGGCAGGCAGCATCGAATGTTGCAGGAAATAGGAAGTCCACAGCAGATGCTGGAGTTGTATCTACTGCTTTCTTGCTGAGATGGGTGAGTTAGAGGATGGCAGCTGAGATTTCCTGCAAGATGGTTCTACTTATGGCTGCAGCTGGCAATGTCGTAGTGCCAAAGATAATAAAAGATTTAATCTAAAGGATGGTTTGGCACAATAACAAATGGGTGCAAAACTGGCCCTGAATAAATTGAGATGGAAAAAGGTTCTAACCGTTAGTGCTGTCAGATTCTGGAGCAACTCTCAAGGCAAGGCATTGAGGAGGGGGAAAGGGGATGTCAGTCATTCTGGGTAGGGTGTTGCTGCCATTTGATGGATACTGTAGGGTGTTAGCAACTGGGTTTGCCAGGGACAGGGCTCTGAGGCAGGGGCTGGATTCCCAACCTGTCTCCTGTGTTCTCGTCTGTTTTTCTCGTTCTGACCCTTTCCCAGTTAGGATAACAATAATGATCAACCTTTTCTAATTTTTAACAAGATACCTGAACTGTGAACCACCAGCTTCTGTGTCTTAGTCTTAAGCATCCAGTGCTGTAACAATATAATGCCAAGACACCTTAATAAGCCCCTGTTTACTGTCTGACCCTGAATTGTGATGGTCAGTTCTGCTGTTTAATAAATGTTGGAACAACACCATTTCATTCCTATCTGCTTACCCAGCTTTCCTGACAGGCAGGGAGAACAGGTCTAACTGGCCAAAAATGTGGCTTGTGTCTGACATTTATTGTGATAAAATGTGACATTCTGAAATCTGCCATTCAGATCTTGTAGAAATGCAAAATGATCTGGGTCTGGCCACCCTGGAGGCTCAAAGTACAAGTAAATATGCCCATATTTAGATGGGATGTTAACAGCTTCTGTAAAAATTCAGGTGGAAAAACACTTCAGGTTTTACCATGATTTCGTATGTTCTTGTATTTCTGAAATACTTATTTTTCAGTTGTAAAGAAAAAAGATGTCTGTATTCTTTGTTTCTTCTCAGAAAATTACAAGTCCCGCTCATTTTTAAGTCAATTTTGCTTAAGCCAGGGAGACTCACTGGCCTCCAGTATGGCATTCAAATGCTGTACTTTCAGATAAAGAGCAAGGCTTATATCAACTCAGTAAAAGTCAGTATTCAACAATAGCTCTTTTTTGGAACCACAATGAAATATGCCTACTGTGTCTAAAAAATGGGTTATTTTAGCTCCAAATTGCCACTTGCCTCCTACTCAGTATTCTGACACTTGGGATTATTTCTGCTTCATCCTTGAAAGCTTTCCCAGTACATATTAAGCAAGCTGAAACTCGTAACCAAAGTCCTGTCCTTGCATGACTTCCATCTCTCATTTGAAAAAAGCCAAACAAAAAAAAAAAACCCGTGAAATTTGTTCCTCTTTCCTCATGAAGGTCTATGTAGCTAGCTCCTTAATGAGTCATCAGACTTTTCAACTGATAATTTATCAATTAGATTTGTCTCTCCACAACTTTTTTTACACATGAAGTATAGAACAGTCATAGAACAGTCATAGAATGCTTTGGGTTGGAAGGGACCTTTAGAGG
>VYZW01021818.1:0-28628 GCA_013401315.1 Balaeniceps rex
AATAGCCCCAAATTTCTCCTTGCCCTGCAGAGGGTTCTACTCTTTGTCCCCTTTAGCTTGTGCTGGCAACACTACAAACTAGCTGGTGACCCAGCCTGGCCTCGGCTGGATACTTCATGGGAACCAGCTTGTTTCCTCTTGAGGATACCACTGTATGGTCAGAAAAATAGAAGGTATGGTCTTTCCCATCGTGTTTTGGCACTACTGCTTGTAGTCTCAGCTGCAAGTGGACAAGCCAATGGAAATGGAAATTAAAAACAAAAACAAAAACAAAAAACACGCACACAGTTATAGAAGATTTCTCAAGCCTCAAGAAAGGATTTGATTAAAGTGAAACCATTGTTTTGGTATCTTTTTTATCTTGTCTATTCCCTGCTCTCTGCTTGTTATATCTTTGCATGCAATGGACCCATGGCTGTGGCTGGAAAGTCCTTTTGCTGAAGTTTCTTGCCAAGCCAAATTGCTCTGCTAAGGCTGACATGCTTTATGGAAAAGTGACCATGTTCACTTGTAGGGGGGGCAGGTTCTAAGATTGGAGGAAAAGAGAAAGAGAGAAAGCAGACAGAAATTTTATCTTTTTGATCCAGAAATGTATTTTTCCTTTCAAATACATTCTGACAAAATGCTCAGAAGGTTTTGTTTTCATTCCAGTATAGGAAAAAAATTAATTCCGGAACCTTCAAAGTTATCATGAAGTAGAACTGCTGTTCTCTAGCCAGCTCTAAATGCATCATTAATGGACTTGGTTTTGATCTTGCTGTACAGGTGCTAAGTTGGCAAGACTCCACTGTCATTAGTGAGTTACCCCAGGCTAACACCTGGCTGAAATGAGATTAAGGCCCACTGCCCTTAGACTTTCTCCAACGCACTGCCTGTGTTAGAGCACACAGTGCCTCACCCTTGTTTGCAAAGCAGAAACCAAATATATACTGTATATGTCACTTCCTAACCTGTACCTAAAGTTTAGGTGTGTAAGTAACTTGTCCCCTGAAAGAGCCAAATTTCCTATATAGTCAGTGGAGAGAAGTAGGTGTTTGTGAATGCTTCCAGAGGGCAAATGTGTCTGTCTCTGCCTGGAAATTTTGCAGGCTTTCAGACTCTTTCCATTGACCCATGAGAGAACTCAGGCGGTAAACTTCAGGACGACTGGTTCACTGGCTGCCTAAAATTTAGTCAGAATCAGTTCTTGCTTTCTATAGATTGTACCACATCTACTATGAATCTGAGGGATGCAGTACCTTTGCATAATATGTCCATTATTAACACTACCATTAAAATTATCACTGAAGTAAACAGCATAAAAGCAGTGTAAAAGGATACAATTCTAAAGCCTGCTTAACTACAGAAGTTTGTTTCAGCATTGGATCTGTTTCAAACATTCTGTAACTCATGATATTATGCCAATGTCTATACCTCTGCCTAGGGTACATTTATGTCATTAGTTAGGGGACATCAAGTTTAGCATAATGCTAAAAATGTTTCTGTAGTGTGCAAAGGGATATCTTTGATACTGGTTGGTGAACAAGTTTTTATCTTTCACATTATGAATACAAAAAGAAAATCTCTAAAGCCAAAGGAGCAGCAATTCCATGTTCTTTGTGTTTAGCTTGACGCAAGGAAGCTCCAATCTCAGAAGGACCAGTAGACCCAATAATCAATGGCCATCTCCTAAAGTACATTGCTTGTTTCTTGACAATCATAAATCTTTCAGGATTATTTACACAGTAAAAAAAAAGACTGCTAGAAAAGGGATGTTTTCTTATAGAAAAATATTAAAAATCCTTTTATTTCATGTTTGCCTGTAAGCCAAGTCCACCTGGTACACAGTAGCTGCATGTTTCTTTCTGTCTTTGAGGAGCCTGGACTGTTGAGTAATGACTACAAGTGCATCATCTGGTTGGCCTGATGCTTGTACAAGGTGATGCTTGTAAGAGATATCCCGCATCAATCAAGAATGGTGATTCCTGAATCACTGTCTTTGATCACCATTCATCATAAAAATTTTCCTTTTTTCCCAACATTATGTAACTTCATCCAACCTCTTCCAGAAGAACCAGCTTAATCTGTAAGTAAAGGAAAGATATGCATAGCCTGCATAGTCTTTGAATATCATTTGCCAGTTTTCTTTTTTTTTTCTCATCACCTTGGTTTTGGTCAGAATTGTATTTAACCTGACATAAAATTCAAAACTTTAAAAGAAAGCTAATATTAAAAAGTTAAGTGTAATCCACTGTCAGCCTGTGTTACACAACCACCAACTGTGTGGTAAATACAGCATGTTGAAATGTACTGAATTATGAAGACAAGCAGTAATATTACCTAAGTACTTGCCCCTTATTACCATCTTCCTTAAGTCAGAGTCCTACTGAAATATCAAGATATTATAAACTTTTGTAAAGCATAGCCATAAAGGGGATAAATTAAATTTCCATCAGCAGTCTTCATTTCTGTGGTTTGCGAGTTCTGAATGTTTGACTTTGCGACCTTCACAGATTTATTTGGTGTATATATACAATTTTTTTTTTTTTTACTGTACAATAACCTGTCCAGCTATACAACCCTTCCCATTCTTAACCACATTCAAGGGTCCTCAGCAGCCTGAGACTACAGCTCCACCACCCCTTTGACCCCTGATACTGAGCGAACACCAGCAGCTTCAAGAAGCTGTTCTCTTCTGTGGCAGGTCGTAGGTTTACTGAATCATCTGCACAGAGACTAGTTGAAGTGTGTCCTGGTTCCCAACCGGCCCTTCTGCCTCTTACAGATTGTCTCTGCTCCCTAGTCTGCCACACTCCCTTTGCTCTCCCCCACATGCCCACCATAGCGTGCCACTTCTCCTCCTGGGGAGACTTCACTACACAATCACAGAGCTCATGGCAGCAGCAGACAGGTGGCTTCCTGGGCCAGGATTTTTGCCTCCTCTTCTCTACTTTTGATATTCTTGTTGCTACTGAAAACAGGAGCATGTAAATACATGAGGTCACACACCCGTCAAGTGTGTGTAAAAAGTAATTTTGCTACTCAATATTATGCTGGGGAGGCATTTCAAGTGTGGTCCTGCCAGGTTCTGTAATGTTTAGTCTATCTGATATTTTTGTTAATGATTTGGATAATGGAAAAGAGAGAAAACGTGTAGAATTTGCAGATGATGTCAAGCTGGAGGGAGCTGAAAGCTTTTAAGAGGTTAGGATAAGAATTCAAAATTACTGTGATAAAGTGGAGGCATTGTCTAAAATGAAATTCAGTGAAGACAAATGCAATGCCCTATGCTTAGGAAGGAGAAGTAAAATGCTAGTAAAACTAGGACTAAATGAGCAGGCAACAATACCAGGAGGAAGGTCACAGTGCAGGACAAATTGCATTTATAATGTGATGCTGATACAAAAAAAAAAGGTAATTTCATTCTGGGTCATATTGGAAGGAATGTTGTATGTAAAGCAGGAGGGGTAATTATTCTGCTTTACTGCTATTGTGTCCAGTTTGGGGCACTCCACAGTAAAAAAAAGATGTAGATATACTGGAAAGCAGCCGGAGGGGGAGTAATGAGAATGATAAGAGGTTTAGAAAACCGGAGCTATGAGGAAAGGTTGAAGGAATGGGGTTTGTTTAGTCTAGAAAAGAGAAGACTGAGCAGGGACATGATAACAGTATTCCAATACATAAAAGGTTATTCTGAAGAGGACAGTGATCAGTTGTTCTTTATGTCCACTCACTGTAGTACAAGAAGAATTTAGCTTACTTTACAGCAAGGAAGATTTTAGCTAGGAAAGGCTCTTCCACTCTAACGAGAGTTAAGTACTAGGACAGGCTACTTTAGGAGGCTGCAGAATAGCAGCAGAGGTTTTTAACTGAAGGTTAGGCAAACATCTGTGACCTTGTGATTTGCAGGGGCTCCAAACCAAGCCAAATTTGAACAAATTTTCTCAGGCATAGCATAAGGCACACCATGGCAGCAGTGCATGTTTCCTGACAAAACCCTAGTCTCTGGTGCAAAGCAGGCAAACGCCAGCAATTGTCAGCGAAACCAATTCAGCTGGTTTTGTGCAAACCATTTTCGCATGAGCTTTTTACCTTAGACCTGTTCTGGGAAGCAGCTGAACACTACAAATGAAACTGTACTCAGAAAAAGATTCCATCCCAGGCAAGCACCTGAGTAATTTCAGTCTAAATAGTTAATCTGGTAAATTATATGCAACCAAAACCAGGATCTTAAAATACAGAGGGTTAGGAAACCTTAATTATAGGTGGTGTTACCAAGCTCCACACATAATTTTTATTACAGTATCAACCCAAAGATCTGTCCAGGGTCACCATCCTGAGAACTCAGTGAAGGACTGACATGAAGGAGATTAAAATAGGTACATGTGCTAATAACAGTCAATAAATTCACAACAACTCTTTGTCTTAAGAAGCTTGGTAGACTATTCTGTCTCTTGGTATGGTCAGTCCTTAACCTTCTTCTGGAAATGGGCTCAGTTCATAAGCTTGGTTCAAGAATCTTATTTTTATTATTATTATTATTATTATGTGCTTTTCTTTGCCTCTTGATCCTGCTGGATCAAGCTGAAGTTTTGAAGATTTTTCTTTATAAATTTAGGAGCTAGAAATACCTCTTTGAAATGAAAAAAAATTAAAAAGAAAAAAAAAGAAAAAGGGAAAAAGAAAGAAAGCTGAGACCTTCACCCAAGCACCTGCCCTGAGGAGTTAGGACTTCAAGTGAAATACTGTGAGACTCATAATAATAGCGTGAGAGTTGGCAGTCCTACTTAAGGGTATAATTTCCATTTCTTCTAAACCCCCTTTTTACTAGCAAAGTGGTCACACTGTAAAGAAGACTAGACCACTAATATTAGGAGTAATCCAACACTTTCCAGTGCAAAGTAAACTCCTCAGTAGTTTAACCATTTTTCAAATGCAAAACCTGTGTGACAGTGTCTCTGATACATGTAGGGTCACAGCTGAAATTCCATTCCCAAGCTAAAGGATGGTTGCAGTCACTGAAAAGATTACATAGGGTCTTTCTTAAGATATTGGGGGGCTGTAATTAGTGGAAACGTATCTCTGTACACTACAGAAAGGAAGAAGGTGTAATTGTTTTACATGCTAAATTAAAAGGGTGAAATAAGACAGGGGAGTGATAGAAAGATGTTGATTAAAGAGTAGAAAGAGTCTGAATACATGGCATGTGCTTCGTTTTGTATGTTTGAACTTTGGCCATGAAAAGCTAGTTAGTGTTGGAGGCTTGTTAGAGCTTGTACCACAGCAAGACAGTAAACACGAGTAAGTGGCTTTCTCTATGGAGGGACCAGCCCTGCTGCAGCAGGTGCACACCTGAGCAGGCAACCGCAGGCACAGGCTCCCGGCTGCACCCTTCCAGCACGGATCTGGGCATGGCAGCAAGGTCTCTGAAGGGACTGAAAGCCTGTCGCTGACTTCTGCAGGCTTTGGATCAGACCCCAGCAAGGCTGTTTGCTTAAGTTGGGCTACTTCACAAGGGAAGTTATTTCAGATGTCTTTCCTTTTTACATATATTTTGCCCAACAAAAAGGAACACAGTGCCAGGCAGCATACAATATATTTCACCATAAGAGACTTCTGTTCAGACATCATGCCAAAATTTTGGTATAAGCATTGCAGAGGTGATTTCTCTGCCAGGCCACTTCCTTCCCCTCATGATATTCTTTTGTTATCAAGTCATCTCCTGAATGAATGTGTGAAAAGAGCTGAAATTTGTTTTCTTGTCATGTTTGCAAAATATCCCTTGAAAACTTAGAGCATTTATTTTCACCTAAAATTATGCTCAGTGTGCTTAGAGCTTCAATCCGTCATCAGAACTCACACCCACCTGTGCCTCTGTAGTTACTAGAGGAAGAGTTCAAGGAAATCCAGCCTACATTTGAAGGATACTTCTACAGCTGGCAGTCTTGAACCAGGAGGTAACCACCCTGCCAGCACAACCCATCCCAGGGGAATCAAAGGGCATGAAATCGAGTCATTCTGGAGTTTGATTCACCCTGGACTCCACGTTTTTGATGCAATCTACTCCTAGAACTCAAGTATCTAACAAGGTGATGCAGAAGGATCAGGGAAGTATTCAATATTTTGATCTCAGTCTGAGTGAGAAAGGACAATCCACTCTCCAACTACAAGCGAAGGAGTTTACTTCAGCCAGAAAGCTTTGCCTTTCCTACAGGACCAGGTTTTGGGGTGGGATGAGGCCCCTTAATTCTCAGTCATTCTTGAAGGAGATAAAGCTCCTGGTGTTTCTGTGGAAGCATTTCACAGAGAAAGTTCTGGCATGAGATGGACGTATAGCTGCTTTATAATTGGGCATTTAGAGAATTTTGCATTTGTCTGCTTTTATCTTGCTATGTTCTGTGGCAAGAAGTTCAGAATTCCAAGCCCCTTTACCCACATCTGGATGGAAAATGCCATAGGAAGGACTGGTACAGAGGATGATTCCAAAAGCTAGAAGGAGATATGCACTTCTTAAGTAAATGTCTAAATACTTAATTCCAGATGTGCAACTAAATCTTTGCTAGGATAGAAGGGTTTAAAATTAAAATGAGCTTTAAACAAACTTTTAGGGAACATGCCGTTGAAATGTTTCATCTTTTTGGGGCATTTTCAAGTTTTCTAGGCCAGTATTACTTTTCTCCAAAGGTAAGTTTTCTCAGTGTTCTCTTAACCCCTGAAGGGTTTATTTTAAGTGTTCTATATCTAAGTAGAGAGTCCCAGATGGGTAGAATAATATAATATCTTCTAGCTCTACATTCTCTCCATGATTGCAATCAATCAAATTGCTGCTAAAGTTTTCAACATAATGGCTATCTTTGCTTGGTGAGCAATTTTTCATCTTTTATTCATAAACAGAGACCTGGAAGTTTACAGGATTTCATACCGCTCCTCTGGAATTCTCTCTCAACTCAGTGTTGCGCCTCAGCTCCATGCTGATGCTGTGGGATTTGATCCATTTGCACGGGGAACTGTGTCTGATTCCTGATGGCATGCAGCTGTATTTTACTTTTAAGGCCATATGTCTTTAGTTCTATATTAATGTTGTCTGAGATCTATCAGCTATTTGCATCATAAAAAATTACTTTTTGATAGGAGATGAAATTTATTTGGAAGCACCTGTTCCTGCTATTGCAACACACCATGTTTTCGTATTAGCAACAATACTTACCTCATAACCCACCCTTGCACTTGCATGTCAGTTGTGCAAGACTTTTAGCCTAGGACATCTTGTATTGAGGTTTCTGTTCTGTATGTAACTCAGTGCAGCTCCCTAAGCATTTTGTAGCCATGAATCCTTTCTGATGTTAGATAGCATCCTGGTGTACAGGCAAGTCTATATTGTAGAGGCAAATTATTCCCAAAGTACCCCCACAAGGTCAGACAAATCTGTCAATGTCCTTTGAGATTCTTTAGTGCTTGCAGATCACGTCCATCTTCTTTCTCAATGAGCCACTTTATTCTACACTTTATTCTACAAAATGTTGTGTCTTAGAAAATTACCTTCAGTAATGCAGAAGGAAACTACTGTGAAATCATGGACACCTTTTGGATTAAAGGAAACTTTCTGGATTTGATCAAGAACTACTGAAAAAGTAGAGCACCTGTTTCACCCCCTTCTCTTTCAGCAAAATTTCCCCCTGCTCAACCATAGACACAAATCTCAATGACAAGAATCACCTTCCAGATTCCAGTAAAATATCTATGTATAGTAAGAGAGTAGATTCATATTTGGGGGGAGGGGAGATAAGGACAAGCAAATGTCAGAAATTTGTATATATTGGTCATTCAGTATCTTCAGAAGTATCAAATGTTTAACCTCCAGAAGCAAAAAATCAGAGTTTTGTCACAAGTTCACAGATCCTTACAAACTGGTGTAGATTAACTGAACAGGGCTAAACTCACCTCCAGACCATGGAGGTCCTGTGCTATCTTCTGCCTCCCCTGCTTGCATGCTCCAGACAGAGTGGGTATGTGGTGTAAGAGTCAACAGGAAACACTGCTGTTAACTTGTGATGAGGTCGTTTTTGGCCTATTTAAAACACAGAAAAAATTTGGAATGTGAAGAAGCCTCCAAAGCATCAAGCAGGGGAGTATCACACCTGCGCAGACCCCATGGGAACAGGAACATGGTTGCCTCCTGATGACTCCTTTAGAAGACCTCGGATGAAGCAGATCAGAGGATGGGGCTAGTGGCAGGAGGCACATGCTGAAGGAAGAGGAGAGGTGTAGTACCTACCTTAGAAAGAAAGCAAGTAGTTTCAGAGCCCATGTTGGCTGGGCTGACGCATCCAGGCCATCTGGGTTTGCTTACATTTGAAATAATGGACTTTCCATGACCTGGAGCAGTCCAAGATCTCTAACACTCAGAGAGGATTACAGTACCTTCATTTAGCCAAGCATATAACTGCTGTGCAAGTCTTGGACCCACAGCATAAGGACAACTTGCTTTTCAGGGCAAAGAGCTGCAATATGGTACTCACAGAATTTGAGAACTGAACAAATTTAGCTAGTTAGCTGGATACAAAATTAGCAGTGGAAGTGAAAAGAAGCATCTTTCACAAGCTCTTGCCTCAGAAGCTCTTTCACTTGTTGTTATACTGCCATCTTAGATAAAATCTCAAAGGCTGATTTCTCACTGACTGCCATCCAGGAATGCTACCTGCAACACAGGATCTGGCCTCACCCTAGCTCTCTCTGAAATTAATAAGAGACTTACTTTCAGTCACTTTGCATACCCTCCCTCTAGTTTCCTTCTAGTGTGGGTCTAGGACTTAAAATTACTTTACTAATAATGGAAAACAGCAACAATTGCCACAAAAAAAGACCTGATGCTGTACAAGTTCCAGTGACATACCTGGGTGAGGTGAATCCTACCCCATCCCTGCAGCAAGCACAAGACATGTAGAAAGTATGGGGTAATGTGGTAGGCTTTTAAAATTCCCCTCCTCTCAGTACAGCATACAGTGAAAATATTATATGAGCTTACAGACAACTGCCAAAGCTCTGACTACTCCCTCCTCTACCAAGCTTCAGGGGAATTTCTCTAACTAGGAAAAAAAACACAGAAAAGCACCCTGTTACCATACTACCATATTTCCCAGTGGCAGTACTCAGTTGCTGAGAAAGTATCAAGTCTTCTTTCTGCCTCCTCAAGGACTGGCTTTCCCTGCTCTCTCCTTGTATTCTGCATTAATGAACATGCCCTTCTGTTCCTCTCTCTCATTGCAACCTTTCAACTCACCCGTCTGTCACTTGGCAGTAGCTTCAGGAGGGCTCTTCCCAGGGACATTTCGTGTTTATTCAAGTGTTGCTGTGCTGTGAGACTAAAGAAGCAGATCTGTTGCTTCCAGCTAGATCTGTTTATTTCCCAACACCACAGCACCACATATTCCCATACCAAAGGCAAGAAGACAGATACTATGTTGAAAATAAGTCAGGGGACTATCTTCCTTTCTCATATTCCCTTTAGTTGCACATGGCCTTTCTATTGAGGTAGTACACAGTGAATTCAAATGGGGTTTGCAGAACCCTTGTGAAAACAGCCTCTCTTTTTCTCCATGCCATTGTGATTCCTTTGCTTTTACCACAAGACTCTGCTGAGCTTAATGTATAGCAGGAAAGCACAAATGTATGGAGCGAGGCCAGCCCTTAGCCCTGTAATGGAGCCTTTAGGGACCTGGTAGACCCACCGACCCCATTTTGTAATGAGCTGGACTTGGTCCTCACCAATACACTTAATTGAGGTCCAGATGGAGTAGGAGGAGCTGTATGTGCATAGTGTGGGTACCATGGGGTTATCTTGGGATAGAAAAGCTCTTTCTCCCATGTTAAATGTAGGTGGTGGTTACTGCTGCATGAATCGAAGTAGGGCACAGGCTTTTGTTCCTCAGCATGGCTTGTCCTATTTCCTTTGTGCTTGAAATGAAGCCTGGGTAAGGAGCCTTCTTTGAAGTGAGGTGGTACTTGTTATCCTGGCTAGACAGGAGACAAAATGAGTCTGTAGATAGCTTAAGAAATTGCTCTAGAGTTCTTACTTTTCCAGGAGGCTCTGCAAAGGAGCGTACCCAGCCCACCACTGGCTAAGCAATACCATGGCAGCTGTGCTATGGGGCATGCAAAGGCTGCTTTTGGCTACACAGAGTAAACACTCTTGGATTACTTTTTGTATTCCACAGGGTAAGAGCCTGTGCAGAAACACCTACTGAAGAGTAGTTTATGTGCTGTGACATGCTGAAACAGCAGTTCCTGCTCTCTCTGAGCCCACAAAAAAGCTGTATGTGGAATTGCTCATGGTGGCAAATATGGGAAATTAAGATAATGCTTGGCATTCAGAACAAGCTACAAGAATAGCAAAGGATTGTAGCTCTCTACACGCATACAGTCCTAGGTGAGCACGTATGGTATCGATACAACAGGATAACAACAGAACTACTGGCAAAAATGGTAAAAACTGCAATCAAAAAATTACTTCTATTAAAATCAAACTTTAAAATGGTGCCTATGCTAAAAGGATGCCAGAAACCATTTCATTAGCATTGCAAGAAAACCCACAAGTTAAACAGGTGAAATTCAAAGCTTGCAATAGTGAGCTATTCTGCATCATGGGAATACATGAATTAAAGATTTATGTAAATACATTAGAAAAGACAGACCAAAAGGAAAATTGCCAGAAGAGGGAATAGCCCTTGCTCCCTGCAGTGCACACTGAACAAGGTTACAGGCTGATTGCAAAGAAGATTGTGATCAACAGAGAATGAAAGTCTGAAGCAGTCCTTGGAATGGAGAACTTCATCCGGCAGCAAGGACCAGCAACCTGCAAGCGCTGTCCTGCCAGCCACCCAGTGGCAATGGGATGCACAACAACTTTGTGAAACTGCAAGAGTTAAAGAATCTCTGGGTCTGAAGTACCAACGCAGTAGTCTCAAAGACTACTCCAGAATAGATCTAGGTCTAGACCAGTAGAATCATAGAAACATAGAATCATGGAATCATTAAGGTTGGAAAAGACCTCTAAGATCATCTAGTCCAACCGTCAACCCAACACCAAAGTAAAGACTGGGGATCAGCATTTAAAGTTTGAGACCCAGAAATGCAAATGCCAGCACTCTCTTTTTGAATGCTGGATTCATATCAAGGAATTAAAAGATTGGATTGGTAGATAGAAGGTCAGACAGCTGTGAATGGCTTATCATCAGCTCTAGTTAACAAAAGGGGCTAGGTAAACATTGTCTTTTCCTGTGTCTCACAAACATAAAAACTAACTTCCAACATACAAATTTACAAAAGGAATAAAAACCTGAAAGATCTACTGATTGCAGACATGGTCCCTCAAGTTTGTGAAACAAAGCTAAAGGTAGATTGTATACCTCCGCATCTGATTAATAAAAAACTGTTTGCAAACAAAACATGGATTGTGGTTGCCAGAACTACCACTGAGGCCATGGTAAATTATCAGACTATTAGTATAGGGCAACCCACAAGGCACACTTCCTACCCTGTTATCAGCTAAGGGAGGAGCTCTGAATATTAGATATGATTTTGTATACAGGCTCCAGGATAGCAAATTCTCCAGTGTAACAGGAAAGGGTATTAAACCCACCCCTCACCCTCACACACAAAATCAACTGGAATCATTCAAATATTAGAAAATAACTGAGGATGCTTCATAGCGGCCCAAATGAACAGTGACATAGGAAAACTGGCATGTTGCAAATGTCAAAAATATAATCAAGTCAAAGAAAAGAAAAAACTTAGTGGTTGGTTGAAGTACCATCAAAACAAATAAAAATGTTAATAATATGATCAGCTACGATAGTTGGTTGTGAACCTAGGCACCAGATAAAGTCAATTCTCAAAGCCAGCAATGAATCTGGATGAACCCATATGGCTATGTTTTTTTCTCTGGCTTTCTTTTTGCATACAAGAATAGGCAATGTATTATCACAGAACCTGAAGGTCTACAACTCAGTCAAATGAATAATTCTTCTCCCAACTAGATGCAATAAAAATTTTGTTTGTTCCCATTCTTTTATTTCCCAGGATGGCTATCATATTGCACTCATACTGCACATCATGTTGCACTCTTTACATTCTGCATGTCTCCTGCTACCTGATATCCACTCTGGGCTACTGAGGACTACTCAGAATTGAATGTGAGTGCTGCTTTTTGTCATCTTTATTGGCAGGAAGACAAAGTTCAAACATGTAGCTACACTACCTAAGAATAGATACACTGATTAACACCAGAGGTCAATCCAGCCCATTGTCCAGTCCCAGCAACTGATGCATAGGGAAGAGTACAAGAACAAGGCAAGTGTGGAGTAAGACTTCATCCTCTCTAGACCTCAGCAACTTGCAGCTGAGATTTCCTTGGCTGGAAACATGTCTATCTATTTAACAGCTCTTGGTAGATCTTTTTGTCCCATGAATATGCTCAATTGAATTTGAACCCATGTAAACCTTTAACAGCCATGGAGTTCCATGGCTTAACTGTGTTTCTCAATGAAAACATCTCCTTTTGTTTGCTTGCTGCCCCTACCAGTTTCATTTAATGATTCTTTGCCCTTATATTGTAAAAGAAAGAAAATGCTTGCTACCTACCTGTAGTGTCTGTTTTGCTCTATCAAATGCCCCATCCTCTGGTTCATGTTTTCAACATCAGTCAACAGCTTAGTATCCTCATTGCTAAAAGATCCATAAGCAATTGAAGCAGAAAAACTTATTCCAGTTAGCACAGAAAAGCTCAGTAACAGGATATTTAGTATCAGAACTAAATTTGCTTCTACCCAATTCCCACATAATTGAAGGAGAAACAGTGCCTCTTCCCATCTCCTTAGAGGGCTCAGTTCCCATTGAACTCAGTACCTTTCAAGACCAAGCTTCGAGGTGAGAAGTGTCTTCCACATCAGGTTCCACCAGGCTCAACATCTACTAGGTACAGTTCAGTCTGATCACAGGCACCAGATGCTGGACCCTTCAAACAGTAACAGTCAGGGGTTTCTGGTCTGCAGGGAAAAATGTTTTCCCATATTTTTTGCTGTATTGGTAGTCAGGCACCAAGGCACAATAAAGATATATCTGTGAGTGGTATAGTAGTTATCTTCATGTGTCATCTGGTTTACAATGAAAATAAGTAAATGAAATGAAAAAATCTTAAAGGAAAAATACTTCTGTTATCTGAAAATAATATTACACAAGTTTCTCTTTTTGGAAATTATCCATTCATTTTCTTCATAAACATTTACTAAGGAGAAAAGTATTTTATGAACATATGGCACTTGTCTCTGTTTTGGATGTAAAAACGTCTGGTATTTTGCTGACTTCATTTCATTGTGAGTCACTGTGTAGCTTTGTATAAACACCAGGGTATTCTCATCAATTAGAAATAACTGAGATTTTCAACATAACATTCCCATATTTACTTGTGTTTGAATAGTTCTGCTAATATCCTAGACAATACACATATATATACTGCACACACAGGATCCCTGTTCCTAAAAAATTCCAGTCAAAGAAATAATGCCTGAGGAGCCATGACTCTGCCCTAAAACCCCACTGTATCCATTAGCAAAAACCCTACAGATTTACCCTATAAGTGGGTGTTCTTCATCAGTTAGGATACTGTAGTCAGGACAAAGAAATAGTCTTTGAAAATCTCATTCTAATGGAAAAAATACTATTATCAACTGAGTGGGCTGTTTCTTAAGATAATTAGAGCATATACAGAATCTCATCTGATTGTTTCAGAGAACTCTTTCATTATAATACATTCCTGCATGTTGCTGGTAACTAGATACCCAGAGTGAGCAAATTAATTGCCCTATCAATACTCCAAGAACTAGACTGATCCTGTCCTATTTCTGGAGCACTGCAGGAGAAAGAGGACACCAGAAGTCCTGCCCGCCTCAGGAAGCTTGTAAAAACACTCACTTTAGTCGTGATGCAAATCACTGGCACAATGCAGAACTGAGACAGCAATCCAAGTTGCTGTGGTGGCATCTCTAGAAGTAGCAAAGATGTGATCACATATGGCAGGACAAGCACCAGAAATAGGTTAGAAGCAGAAAGTGCTTATATTATTACTGAGGGCACTTTCATGGGAGATAAACAACAGGGGTTCAAATGACTTTGGGAAAAAAGAGTGTCTATAGCCCAAGGATCCCGGACAACTGCTCCAGCCTTTGAGCTAGCAGGTAAAATAGAGATAAGAGCTGTGTGAAGCTAGGCTGTCCGATGGCTGAAATCACACTTTCTAGTCAATTTACTTCTCAAGGCAAAAGGGGAGCATCTTCTCTGACCTCGTCATAGTGAAAACAGGCACCACCTTTGCTGTTTGTCCTCCCACAAGGTGACACTAGATGGCAGCAACTGAAGTGGCAGCAGGAGCTGCAGATCTTTCTGGCCCGGAAGGCACTCTGGCAACCAGCCGGCGTGGAGTCGTTGGGGCCACCTGATAGTCACTGCTTCTCTCTCTACCTGACTGCCCCAGAGGGTGCCACGGTGCTCAGGCAACTCGTGAGATGGGGTACAGACATGGAAATGAAGTCACCTGTGCCCTGACTTTCCTGCTTTATTATTATTATTTCATGCTTTTCTCTACACCGACTTGCCCATATCTGGTTGGTCCATTTTGCATCTGAGGCTTCTTTGCCTGCATTTTAATGACAACTTTTCCCAAACTAATATGATAGAAGGTATTAACCAGTCTATTGTTCTGATTGCTTCTGTGGAGTGAAATGGGCTAGGTTTTGCATGGCATTGTAGAAATACTCACAATAATGACCGTGTTAGTAACAAGTCCAGAATCAACAAGCACGGTAATAGATTGGTAATGTCATAACTGTTGTTCAGGCAATTTGTTGCATAGCTTCCTATTTCTGAAGGAAGCTGATGGAGGAAAAATCTGAGACTCTCCAAAACATGAACAGCACCAATATAGGATATGTTCCTCTTGTTCTAATAAGGCAAAATTTCACTGCCAGCAAAATCACAGGCTATTCAAAGTTTAACAAAGATGTATCAAGACAATGAGCAGCAACAGCATTAGTACTGCCTTTGGAATATTCACGCGCTTCGTGTCCTCTGCATGCCAGTTTTGTTCAGTATCTCTGCCACAGTTAAAGCTGTCTCGCTGCTCCATTACACCCGTCTTTCTCTGGGGGGTTTATTGCCAAGTTCTGAAAATATGTTTGGGCCTTAAATCTGGAATTCAGGCTCTCAGCTTGGGAGAAGATCATCCTTTACACAGTAATTCAGGTTCTGACTCTGAGCTACTGACGATGAAATCCAGTGCTTAGTCACTGATGGGAACTGCAGCCATTTTACTCAAGACCTCAAAACTCAATTGCTAGCTGCAACTTCTGCTGCTGCAGTGTGGGGTAGTCACCTAAAGATAAGTGCCTTATAAGACAGCCAAACCATTTACATCTTTAGTTGAGCAATCCTGGCAGTGGCCGTGCTATCTGTCTGCCAAGCTGCAGGGAAGTAGAAGGGAGGGGTGGAGACATGAATTGTCACTGTGCATAAGCATACAAGAGGTGGAAGCAGTGGCAGGTGACCCAGGAGGATTACAGAGACACTGTCTGAGTGTGCAGGAACAGGGTTTTGGAAGCCAAAGACTACCAGAAGTTGAATCTGAGGAGGGACATAAAGGGTGACAAGAAAGGCTTCTACAGGTATATGAGCAGCTAAAGGAAGATGAGGAAAAACGTGGGCCTGCCATTGAAGGGGGCAGAAGACCTGGAGACAAAGGTCATAGAGGTTCTTAGTGACTTCTTTGCCCTCTTTACTGGTAAGAGCAGCCTTCAGCAATCCCAGACCCTGAGACCAGAGGGAAAGTCTGGAGCAAGGAAGACTTCGTCTCAGTAGAGAAGGATCAGGTTAGGGAACATTTAAGCAAACTGGATGTAAACAAGCCCACAAGACTTGATAGGACACACCCACTAGTCCTGAGGGAGCTAGCCCATGTCATTGCAAGGTCAATCTCAATTATCTTTGAAAGGTCATGACAATCAGCAGAAGTTCCTGACAACTGGAAGAGAATGTCACTCCTATCTTCAAGAAGGGCAAGAAGGAGGATCTGTGAAACTACAGGCCAGTCAGCCTCACCTCAGTCCCTGGGAAGGTGAAGGATCAAATCCTTCTGGAAGCCATTTGCAAACATGAAGGACAAGAAGGTGATTGGAAGTAGTCAGCATGGATTTACAAAGGGGAAAACATGCCTGACCAACATGATAGCCTTGTATGATGAAATGACTACCTTGGTTGATAAGGGGAAAGCAGTGGATGATGTTTTATCTTGATTTAGCAAGGGTTTCAACACTGTCTCGCATAACATCCTCATTGACAAACTGAAGTACTGGCTAGATAAGTGGAAGTGAGAGGGATATAAAACTATCTGAACTGCCATCCTCAAAGGTTTGTGATCAGTGGCATGAAGTTCAGATGGAGGCTAGTGACTAGTGGAGTTCCTCAGGGGTGGGTACTGAGGCCAATACTGTTCAGCATCTTCATTAATGACCTGGATAATGGGACAGAATGCACCCTCAGTGAGTTTGCAGACAATACAAAACTGGGAGGAGTGGCTGATATACCAGATGAGCGTGCTGCCATTCAGAGGGACCTTGGCAGGGTGGAGAAATGGGCCAACAGGAGTCTTATGAAGTTCAACAAAGAGAAATGCCAAGTCCTGTCCCTGGGGAGGAATAATCCCAGGCCCCAGGACAAGCTGGCGTCTGACCAGCTGGAAAGCAGCTTTGCAGAAAGACCTGGGGGTCCTGGTGGATGCCAAGTTGAACTTGAGCTGGCAATGTGTCCTTGAAGCCAGTAGCATCTTGCGCTGCATTAGGAAAATATTGTCAGCAGGCTGAGGGAAGTGACTCTTCCCCTCCTCTCAGCACAGGTGAGAGACATCTGGAGTGCTGGATCCATGTCTGGGGTCCCAGTACAAAAGAGTCCCTTACATACTGGAGTGACTCCAGTGAAGGACCACAAAGATGATTAAGGCACAGGAGCATCTGTCATACAAGGAGAGGGTGGGAGAGCTGGGACTGTTTAGCCTAGAAAAGAGAAGACTCGGGGGAGCTTATCAATGTATATAAATACCTGATAAGAAGGGGAGGTAAAGAAGATGGAGCCAGGCTCTTCTCAGTGGTATGCGGTGAAAGGACAGGGGCAATGGACACAAACTGAAATACAGGAAATTTCACTTAAACATGAGAAAAAGCTTTTTTATTCTAAGAGTGATAAAACATTTGCCCAGAGTGGTTTCCCAGAAAGGTCTGGAGTCTCCGTCCTTGGAGCTATTCAAAACCTGACTGGACACAGTCCCGGGCAGTCTGCTGTAGGTGACCCTGCTCTAAGCAGAGGAGTTGGACTAGGTGATCTCCAGAGCTCTCATCCAACCTCAACCATTCTGTGATTTTGTGAATCTGTGATTCTGTGTCAAGCAGCTTAGTCCTCAGATGTCCCTCATTGCCTTCTGCACTGCAGAGGCCACCCAAACCCTGTGAGACAAGCGCTGCAGGGCTAAAGCTATGCCTGCCATACTGCATACAGTAAGCACACACAATTATCTGCTATTATTATTGTGCATGCCTGATTGGTTTATGTTGTGATCATTGCACCAAATAGAGAGGGCCCAACAAAAAGTCTGTGCAGGGATATCATTTTCTTAACAGCAGCAGGAAATGAAAAATCATCTTCACAGTCCAGGGACAAAGCATCTCTTCTGGCAGATCCCTGGGGAGCTGGCTTTGGCTCACTGTCTCGTTTCCTCAGCAGTACAAGACACTGTAGGATCAAGAAAATAACAGGAAAAGATTAGCAGGCACCTTCTGGAGTCCTGTCTGCAAGATATCTGGTGCTCTGTTGGAGCTGTGCATATATGACTTTTTAAAGGAATAATTGTTGTTCTGAGGAAACAATTACTCAAAACTTGCTAAAAATGATAGAAAATTGAGATTAGTCTGAATTTGAAGCTCTCTGCCAGTAAAATACCTTTCAGCGTGAATAAACATTTGCTAAACTGACAGAACCTATGGGCAAAACTAATTATCACCTGCACTGTGATATTAATGGCAGAGAGCATCTTGGTGATTATACTATAGTACTTGAGACTGACAGGGCCCAGTTGTGCCAACTGACACACGTTCATCAGAAATACTGAAATATTTGGTGTTTTCCCTCAAAGCTACCACAGCTCCTAAAATACTATGAATGCTGTGAGTGCATGAAAGCCTCACTGAAAGTATCCAAACCTTGTAAATACTGGCAGAAGCTTAAAAAGACTCCGAAAGCTCAAGTCTAAATGGCAAAAATAGTCTGGTTTATTGATGATTTCAGAGAGCCTGATTCATATCATTTGAACACATGGGACCAGCAGTGTTCTTTACAGTTCCTCCTCTCAGGCACAGAAGAGAAATCATCCATCTTTGCCATTGTGGGGCTCCATTGTCTGTGCAAGGCCACTGTCTTCTTTTTTTTGACAGTCAGCTAAGGGGTGTTCTTTACCTGAAGAGAGGTGACATTTTATAGTCTTCATGAAATGAGGAGGCCAAGGTGTCGAGAAACCTCTTCTTACCATAGCTCCAAGTCATTTCTTCCTTAAATCAGAGCCTATTGTCACACACTGTCTAGCTTTATAAAATTATTATCATTTTTGCTAATAAATAACCTGTAAGTAGCAGCTTCCGTGGTTCCATGTGTTACAAATAGAAAGATTTTCAGCTTTTTGTCAACTCTCAACCTTATACTCATGATACCTTCTTCAACTTCTTAAGGTTTTCATAAATATCAGGCTGTGCCAAAAATATTTTTATTTGTCAGATGGCATTTTTTAAAAAAGTTTTGGATGAAGCTCTTAAACAGCATATGCTCATGCCATTTTTCCCTTTTACAAACAAGTATCCTATTGAAATGTTTTGAGAATATTTTTGACTGCCAATGCACTATGAACAACAGGTAGACCTTGCTGACCCCACCAGAGATTAATGGGTCAGAATCTGTGTCTTCCTGTGGAATGGAAGACGTCAACACTAAAAGCTCCCTTACCCCACAGATAGCAGGTCCCAGTCCTGTTGTTTTTTCCAGTCTTCAGAAAAATCCTTGGCAAGAACTGTCAAATTTCCAAGAATCTTCTGTTCACATGTCTCTCTTTTTCTTTTGATGGACTCTCTGATCATTTTAAATGCAGACCTCTTGCAGGAATGTGGGCCAGACATGTGTGTAAGCCAAATGGCTTATGCCTGGAACAACAGCAAATGAACAATGAAATCCAGCAATGAGATGAAAAAAAAGATTTACAAGGATATTTTTTTTCCATAAATATTTCTCACTTTTTAATTGATTTGACTCAACTGTGCAATTAGCTCTCACCCACTGGATGGCCATCTGATCATGTGGGGACACCATGTCCTGTGCCACCTTATACACATTTGAAATAGATTTGTCAAAACTGGCAGCACTGCAGAAGTTTTTTCACACTTTAACCTAAGACAGAATAGGCAGAACTTCTTTTTTTTTCCTTTTTTTGTCAGTCCAGATATATCAAAAAAAGCTTGTGTCTTCTAATTGACGACCTGACTTCCTGCAAATGAGTGAACATGTTGTTATCATCTACTGACTGGCCTGTAGACACTAAAGCGGACCTATTGCTAAGTTCTTTCAATAGTATTGGTCCTGTTAAAACGGCAAAGAGTTTTGATTTTTTGGCTGTCCTTCTGCAGGTGTGAGGCTCTGATTTACAAAATTAGACCCATGTTTTTAGTTTAAAGTCTTGATCCAGCAAAATTCCTTAGTGAGTGTTTAATTTTAAATCAGCTGCACTGCACAAACTCTTAAAATTGAACACACATTTAACTGCTTTAATAGTTAGAGACCTCATTTGGGGTGCACAGTTTTAAGCAACTGTAATCTGATTTTCAGATAAACTCATTAATTTTGTCCTGTATTATTCTTCTCAGTTTTTTCCACTCCTCTGATGCTGTCCTGCCTCTGGTAAGTTAGGAAATGGAAGACTGTCTGTCTTCTACATATAGTTGTATCTCACCAAACACCCAAAAATCAGAAATGACAGGTTTTGGTGAATGCAGATGACTCTAAGGAATAGTTAATGGATCCCTTAAGTTCTAGCCATCATATTTGCATCTTAGTCCAGACTACCAAAAATGAAGAGTTCCTATATATGAAGAACATTACAGTCAGGCAAACATAACTTCAAAAAAAAGGAGGAGGAGGGGTACTACACAATATTCAGCATCACCTTAGTCCCTGTAAAGATTATGGAGAAATCCTCACAGGAGCCATTTTCAGGAAGGAGAAGAAGGTGACTGGGAACAACCAGAATAGGTTTACCAAGGACAAACTGTGCCTGGCCAACCCAATTGCCCTGTACAATAGGATGACTGGTTTTGTGGAGAAATGGAGAGCAGCACCTGCCATTTCCCTCAACTTTAGCAGGGCTTTTGACATGGTCTCCCACAGCACCCCTAGAGACAAACTGGGGAGACATGGACCATGGGCAAATTCCAAGATGAGTGAAAGACTTGCTAGACTGGTGGGCTCAGAAGGCAACAGTCAACACTTTGAAGTAATGACTGTTGAAGAGCAATGTTCCTCAGAGATTGATACCAGGGCTGATATTGCCTATCATCTTCAACAACTTGGGCAATGGCATGGACTGCACCCTCAGCAGGCTGCCATCAATTTGGACAGGGAACAGTTGATACACTGGAGACCAGGGCTGCTGTTAGAGGGAGCTCAGCAGGCTGGAGGAGCGGGCCAACAAGAACTTCACAAAATGTGACAGACAAATGCAGAGTGTTGTACCTGGGAAGAAGAAACCTGATGCAGGAGAACAGACTATGGACAGCAGCTCTGCAAGAAATGACTGGGCCGGTCTCGGACCACAAGTTAAATATGAGCAAGCAGTGCACCTTTCAAAGGCTAACCACACATTGGCTACATTAGCAAGACGGTAGCAAGAAGACTGAGGGAAGAGGTTACCCCCTCTGTATGGCATTTGCGTGGCTCCATCTGGAGTACTGAGCCCACCTGGGGACTCCCCAGTATGAGAGAGATTTTGGCACGCTGGGAATATCTCCAGCAGAGATCAGGGGGCTGAAGCAGATGATGCTTGAGGAGAGTCTGAAGGAGGTGAGTTTTTTCAGCCTGAAGAAGCCTAAGGAGGGGTCTCATTGCTGTCTTGAACTACCTAGAGGGAGGTTTTAGAGAAGGCAGAACCACAATCTTCTCAGAGGAACACAGGAAGGGACAAGAAGCAGCAGTGACAGGCTGCAACAAGGGAAAATCTGACCAGATCTGGTGAGGGGGGTGCAACACTGGAACAAGGGCTCAGAGAGATGGTGGCATCTCCATCCCTTGAGGTATTCAAAATGCATCTGGACTCTCAGCAATCAGACCTAGCTATAAGTTAGAATCACAGAATCATGGAATCACAGAATCATAGAATATCTCAAGTGGGAAGGGATCCATAAGGATCACTGAGCCCAACTCCCTGCTCCTCGCGGGACTACCTAAAACTAAACCATATGACTAAGAGCATCATCCAGATGCTTCTTGAGCTCTGACAGGCTTGGTGCTGTGACCAATTCCCTGGGAAGCCTGTTCCAGGGACTGACCACCCTCTCAGTGAAGAACCTTTTCCTAATGTTCAATCTGAACTTCGCCTGACACAGCTTCATTCCATTTCCTCGTGTCCTCGTTAACCCTGATTTGAGCAGTTTTGCCTGGGCAACCTCCAAGGTCCCTTGCAACTGCAGTTATCCTGTGTCCATGGCTCTAAGAATATTTTAGGTCCCATTTCCCATAGCACACTATGAAGCAGCGGTTGTCACAGCCAGGACCCCAAAGACTATTAAAATACAGGGGTTAACATCCTTCGTATCTATAGAAATGTCCCTCTAGTCATATTTGAAAATATTCCTCTTTCTTTACTGCTCTTGGAAAACAGGCAAAATCCAGTTTAACAGCCTAACTGGGAAGGACTGGGAGGAAGAATTCCCCAGGGTAGAAGAAAGGAGCCTGGGGTGCCACAAAGCCAGTAAAATGACCTTTTTCTCTTTCCTGGTCTCCCATGGAGGGGGTTGTAAGTGTGGTGGAGTGTGGCAGGGCACGGGTTGCCCCTGGACCCAGGGGCCAGGGCACCAGCCGGACCACGAGCAGCCCGCTTCTGCAAAGCCACCCTGTGTCACCCTGCCCACAGCCGCGAGCAGGCAATTTAGGTCAACCCGGCCCCTTTCCACCATCACCATGCTCTCTCCCAACGCAATAAATAGAAAGGCTATTTTGTCAAGCCCGGCTGTTTTTATTCCGGAACTTCTCGGAGGAAGCCTGAGTGCGTAAACAGGAAAGCAGGGGCTGTTTTTACTTCACCCATCTATAGCTGGTACACGCGGGCTGACATCAGGCGAGGGCCAGCTGCACTGAGCGCACCCAACAATTTGCTCCTGAGGGGGCAGTACCAGTGCCGGGGCAGGCATGGACAGAGGGAAACACAGACAAACACACTGCCCTTCCAGAGCCTCTGCCACCCCAACACCCTTGTGCTTGCCCCAGCTGCCCCCCCAGGTCCCCATCCATGCTGGGGACAGCAGGGAAGTGAAGGGGTGTCTGGAGGAGCACCCTCACTCCTGAAATTCATGAGCAAGATATTCTTTTCCTGCAAGAGTTCCAGCCCTTGTGCAGCTTGCTAATCACGGGGGACCTTGTTGCAGCCCCCCAGCACTCCCATGCTCGTGTGATGTGAAGTGCTGCAACCGGGGAGCGCTGGGCACCTATTTTTAGCCGTCGTGGACTGGAATTGCAGGCTGCACTGCGGATCTCCCTCCAGAAACACTGGTGGGAAGGAAAAGCGGCATCACACTGTAATTTGGTCTCTAGTGATGGGGTTTTCTTTCTAAATCCTGGGTATCAGTTTCATTCACTGCTCCAGGCTACAAGAAATACACTTTGCCTATAGCCATAACATCTTCTCTCCTGCCTATATGTCACCATATAATAAAATGTGCAGCAGTTTTACAGTCACTGTAGAGTTATTACATGACATATGTGTACAAAGCACACTGGCTTATATGACCACCCAAGCGATTAATAAAACTGGTTGCCTGCTAGAAGTGATCTTTAACTAAAGGTTGAACAAAATTGTTCTGGAAACCTTGAGAATACTTTAGAGTGGTTGCTTAAATCACAGAGACACAAAGTCTGCAGGAGGTGGATCTTCATGCAGCTTTCATCATTAATGTTTTTCTCTCCATGGTATCAACACCTTTAAATAGGACATTCTACCAAATAATATTTATGTTAATTTGTTTATTTGCTACCATAGAAAAAACACAACTGCAACAACAGTGCTAAGGGAACAAGCACGAATAGTAGAGAAGTGCCTTGGTTATGAGTAATTTCTGTCTCTATTTTAAACATAGTGGGTAAATTCTGCTCAGTTACACCAGCCTAAATTGGAGAAAGGTGAATTCTGTGAGAATTGAGGACAAAATTTAGCCCACAGTTTCAAAATACCACTTCAGAAAATAACAAAATCAAGTTAGTAATTTTAATCACTTTCAGCTTATTTTATACTTTCCTTGTAGTTAGTTACATGCATAAAGTGAACAACAAATTAATTTCCTCATGTGCTTTACTACTTGTTAATAACTTGAGAGACACAATAGTAGTGATCTTAATTTATATCAGAGAGTACAACAACCATTAGCTGTACAACAGAAAATGACCGGAGGTGTGGAAACAGCACGCACTGCTCTGTCAGGACAGTACCACCTTATGCTTGATTTTATTGTACAAATCAGGTTGTAGTGTGGGATACAGTGAGACCCCTCAGATAAACAGATTTACCCCACGGCTTTCTGAATCTTCAGATCATTATAAATAGAACTGCACTGAGACTTTTTTGGAGACATTAGTTTTTCTGCATTTATCCTATCAGTAAGGGTGCTTACTCATTTTCTACCCTGTCTTTAACCTGGAAAGGATGAAAAATAAGGAGACAGTAAGTTTCAGGCTAGGTTCTTCGCTGCTGTTGACCAGCTGAGTTCATGTCATACTGGCTCCCAGTTAATGCCCAGCTGCCTTTTCTAAACTCCCTTTCTGCTTTAACTCCATACAGTCCGTCTGCCAGGCAGGAGTTGTATGTGATTCCCAGAGAGTCACTGGATAGACTTCAGCATTTACTAACTTTATTTAAACTCATCAGGGACCACTATAAAGAGCTGTACAGAACTAACATGAGTTTTGGGTATTTGATCCAGTGTTTAATGTTACAGTTTCTAGCAAACACACAGTTTTGTTGGGGTTTCTTTTACAGTAAAAAGGCAGAAATTTCTGGGTTTGGCAATGTAAATTTAATAGGTGACAATAGACATTGGCTGTTCCAGCTGAGTTTGAATTTGTTGAATTTATATCATGGAAATAAGCAGCCTAAGACAACTCCTCCTAGGAGATCAAGTGGTGTAAATCAAGTATAAACCATATAAAATCAATGGAGCTACTTTGACACAAATGAGAGTAGAGCCAGACTCGGCATCTCTTGCAAGCAATGCAGCAGTGTTCTCCAGCACCCTACCAGTATGTAAAGGAGATGGCTCTGTCCGTTCATATTGACATCCAATGAGTCTCTGCTAGGTGCTTTTCAGGGCAACTGCTATTTCACAGCTCTCTCAGTCAGGACAGAGTGATTTAACAGATTTTCTATTTAGCCGTGTGCATGTGTCAGAGTGCAGGTAGAGAAGGTAAATAAGCTCATGCCTGGCTGTGTTGCAGCATCCTTTCCAGTCTCCTTCTGCATCAGCCTTTCAGAAGTGCAGTTATTGAGCCTTTTCTCATCCCAGCACAGGGAGACATGCTGCAGTGGCCAAACTCTCTAATTTTCCTGTCTTCCAAGATAACATGATACAAAGAGCCTTTCTCTCCCCCTGACCTCCAAAAGCCTAAGACAAGGCATCTCATGCCTTGTTTCTCTGAGTATAGAAGGGAGGCAGAAAGTGCCATTTTACCATGAAAAGTCAATAATTCAATTTAAAAAGAAAAACAGTAAGGCAGATCAATAGATCTTGCCTAGCGCACATTTATGAAAGCGATCAGTTTGTTTAGGAGAAAAAGTTGGGAGGTTGGGCGGTGAAACCACAGACTAGGCAGGGGGACTCCAGGACAGATCCTCTTGCTGCCTCAGCCTGTAAACTTTGAGATTTCATAAAATCCTGCCCCCTCCAGCAAAATCAGCCAGCTCATACCCAGCTCTAAGTAAGAGCACAGCAGCACATGACAGGAGAGAGAATCAGCTCCTACATATTCACACAGGATGAAATTTGGAGTAGCTCAGTTGTCAGTTCATGCACTAGGGAATGAAAGTCATGTGGCTTTTCTGGGTCTGGGAATAAGAGAGTTGCCAGTGTGAAAACAAAGGAAGACATGGTAGAAAGCTAGGAGCTACCCAGAGAGTCCTGAGGTACCTGTTTTCAGAAAACAATCAATTCTGGGATGCAAGGGAAGAATTAAAAAACTCCCTGGAGCTCCACTGCAGCGTTCAGTACTGTTCCTCATGGTACCCAGTACAAATAAAATGTGAACTAAATAGGCCCATGTAAAGCATATTCAAGCTGGCTTTTTCCTTTCCTTTTAGGTTTCTCTTTCAAGTCTTTTTTCTTTGATTTTTGAATGAAATTTCTGCCTTGCCTTTGTGGTCAACCATGCCAGCCATCTAAAGGTCTCTTGAGAAAGAGATTCTTTTCAAGACTTAGTAATCATGTGTGAAGAATTTTGGTCATAAATACTTCAGGGATGTTGTCAAGAATAAGATGCAACAGAAATAGGCAAGTTAAAAAAAAAGCAGGAGCAGTGTAACAGAGCCAACTGCGCTTCCTTCTGTCACACAGTCCTTCATGTATCCTTCAGCACAGGGCAATTCAGAGGATCCCAATAATTTCATCTTCAGGAATAAGCTGCTGGTCGTATCCTCAAGCAACACAAATCTTCCTATGTTAACGGACGCAATGCTAAAATTGACATTTTAAAGGCATGTACAACCCATCTTTCCTGATGTATCATCAGCACCACACGTACTGACGATACCAAAGAGATTTAAGAGACAGTCCCTATCTAGCAAACACCACTGACTTCAGTCTACACTTACAGTTTCTGAAACTAATATATGCTTTCTCTATCTGCAATGAAAAGGCATCTCCTTCTGCACTGAAAAGGAGACCATAACTTGGAAGATCACGGCAACTGTGTGCCCATATGAATGATAACAAAATCAAATGCTCAGCCTGCCTTTCCTAGTAGTCTGATATTTTGTGCCTCACCCATCAATATGAACGCTGAAGGCGTCCTTAAACCATCTCTTCTCCTCTACCAAGTAGGCTGCAGGATTCATTGTCACTGGGTAGCATCCTACAGCCACTGCAGCAACACGTGTGGCCCTGCCTGGGGAAAACACAGCGCGGTCAAGCAGAAGGACCTTTGTGGGAATTCAATCAGCCTTGTTGCAGTCCAGCAAAGTTACAGCCAAAGGCCAAAAACACAGAGATGTTACATCTTGTTTAACACTTGTCACCTGTGAAAGAGCACTTTTTAACAGCAGAGGATCCTCAGGAAAGAGAAGCCAGTCTCTAAGCCGCTCTAAGAAAGTATTCAGCATTCCTTGCTCCAGTGCAGGTGTCCTTTTCTAAATAAATATTATTTCATTTCTGAAACCCATCAGATTTCTGCTTTGTATTAGTTTACAGAGACTCCCAAAGTATCCCTAAGCAATTTTGGAGTGGTGAGTTTATATGAAATTCTCTCTGTAGCTGTGGTTTTGTCTGTCACTAACAGATGAGGCAGAGAGATTTTTCCCTCAGTTGTTTCATTCCACCCGAAGTTCTGGCTAAATAATGTACTTAAATAAAGCAGTCCTATACCCTTTTTTTTCCCCTTTATCTAGTGTTATGATGGAGGAGAAGTTCATTACTTCTGCCAAAGCTCCAGTCATTACATCATGACTGAAGTCAGATGGGAGAGAGACAACATGTTTACTATTAGGCAACACCTGTGCACAAAAGTGGGTTTTGTACCAGGCTTTGGCCGTGGCAAAGCATGTGGTCACTACCATGAGAACTGATGTCTGGAGGGCAGGGAGTTCCTTTCCAACAACTAGGAGTACCAGGTGAACTGAGATTCCCTTAAACATCTAAAGAAATAGCCATATTTAATGATCAGAATATCATTACAAGCAGTCTGGGAGGCCAAATGAGAGTCGAAATCCAGGAGACACATTTACAACATCCAATGCATTTCCAGTGAATCTGGTTCATACATCTTAATCTGAAGGCAGAGCAAAGCACTCAGCAACTACTGCACTGCTCAAAGTAACAAATGACTTTTCTCAAGGTTTGGACAAGTAAATAGATGTTCTTACTACATGTTTATATGAATCATTTGAAATGATTTATTGGTTTGTTTTGTCATTAAAACTACAGGCTCTGAGTATCACTCAACTTCTGTTGTATGTGTTAAATTTTATCAGTCACATGCCCTTTAATTTGGCTCTATTAATGGCTCCAGCTTCTTGAGTTTGAAGAGACCATGGGGAGTAATGCAAGGATCTATTTTAAGTCTACAACTATTTTCTATTTTGGCAAAGAAATAACTGACAGTAAATAAATATCATGCCATCGTTTAGATACATGTAGATGATTCTGGATGACCTTACGGAGCCCAACAAAATAGGAAGTAAAAAAAGTTAGCAGCCAATATATGAAATGTGCAAAGATGAGCATAATACCATTAAACTGCTAGTAAATGGAAGTGTGGCTGTATTGAGCTAACTTGCACAAACTATTTGATCACTTCTTCATGTGTTACCTTTTCAAATTTGAGTCCAAAATTAGTTGCTACTGCTGGGCTCACTCTAATTCTAGGGCCTGCTTCTTGAAATAAAACTGTTCATGGTATTTTATTCACAATACAGAAATTAGGCCATTTCTAATTTTTTTTCCACATGCTTCAGTTGCTTACATCTGAAGGATATAAGGATGCATTTGGAAATCTGGGTCTTTGTGCACCACAGTATACCTCTCCCATTGTTGTATCCTTCCAGTCTAGAGATGCACAGTGGCCCCATCTCCACCCTGATAGGAAAGAGCAGCTGTCTGATAACTCTTTTGCTGCTCATCTTCTGCGCTGCCTCATCAGACCTTAAAAGCAGCCACAGCAGTTAAGGCCTCCAGCAGTGCCCAGGAGTAAATACCTAGGGAAAAATCTCAGAAACAAAGGTAGAGTGCAGCCCCCACAAATTATTCTCTTGAATTTGGGAGCCACCACTACCTTAGAGACATCATCCCATCAGAAGGTGGCATTTGGTTCTTGTGTTATAAGAAATGCAAACAACTGTGCCATATTCACCTTCTCCTACCCTTTATGATTTTGTAGACAGTCCCTTCTTTCCTCCCAAGCAATGGGCCCAGTAATTAGCACTGTTTAAAATACAGAGAGCAGTTCCCACCTCTCAAGCAAGCCCAGCATATGCCATCCCTTCCTTCTCCCTCTCCCCACACCAGCCCTTTGGTCCCACAACACAACACTGCTGTGCCAACACAGCC
>VYZW01021819.1:1705-24195 GCA_013401315.1 Balaeniceps rex
ATGACACTGATCATTCTCTTTTGACTACATCCAACAGCTATCTTTGTCATACCATCTTCCTCTGAAGCTTCTGGCCACTGCCAGTGAGAACCTTGTGAGCTAGATCTATCCTAATGTAAATTAAAAGAAGTCACGCTACTTATTTTTTGCAACATGTTATGACACCTCTTCAACACAGGTTTGTTCACTGAGGGTGCTTTAGTCACAGCCCAAATACCCATCTCAAAGGGAAGAAGACTTTGATTGACAGAACAAGGTTTTGTAATTAGATCACCAAAACTGTAAAAGAAAAAAAAAAGGTATCTGACAAGAAGCTCTTTGTACAAAACATATTAACATATCAAAGATAACTACCTAATCTTCAATGTGAACACTTAACCAATGTAACTCTACAAGCAAAACGCACCTGATGTTTTGGGTAAAAGATATGTGTCCATCTACATTGTCAGAAGTCAACCGATGTATTGAACAGCTACGTAAAGAGAATTTTGCAACCTCATCAATAACCTGATAGCACATGAGGTAATAAATTATGTATGATAATCAACTGCGTAGTAATACAGTGAACTGTAATATCCTTTTCAGTAAACAAACATCTAGTAGACAAACATAAACCATGTTAGATGATTTCTATTTTAAAAAAATGTCAAAATAACTACACAAAACCCCCGTAGCACCCCTTTTACATTCATTGGGAAAGGAACTTGCTTTAATTGTAAAGGAATAGCTATACATCCACCAAGAGAGTAATCTGTGTGCACACACCAACTGCACAGCAAACATGAACAATGAGGATGAATAGAAGTGCACCAAAAATATTGTTTGATTAACACTAGTGCCAAAAGGCCTCTATTAGCATTAGGACCTGGTTGTCCTATCTAGATGAAAGTTTTTATTATGTAAGAGATATGGTCCCCATATTGGGGATTTGACAATATCATATTTATTCTGGAAATATTATGCCTCTGTCCAGAAAATGCTAAGATGTTGAGAGCTTTTTTGATCCTGCTTTTGTAAACATGCACCACATGCTAAGCTTTCCACCTTCATATTTCTAATTAGGAGAGTTTTGTAAAAAGCAGCTCAAAGGACAAGTAAAGGGAAGTGAAAAGCAAAACACTGTTTTCCCCAGTTTCCTACAACATTGTTCTATTCCTGAAAATACCATCCAGTTACAGAATTAGTATAGACTGGATAGATTTCCCAGGACAAACCAAGTCATGCATAAGCACAGTTTTCGAGGACAGTTTTTTACTGCAAGTGAACAAAACTTCAAAGCCACAGAAAGCACAGAATCACACAAAGCGCAGAATCGCTTAGGTTGAAAGGGACATCTTGAGATCACCTAGTCCAACCCCCACAGGGGGTCAGCTAGAGCAGGTTGTCCAGGACCATGTCCAGAGGGGTTTTGAATACCTCCAAGAATGGCTGGAGCCAAATCAAAGTCTTAGTGTAAGTAAGTTTGGCTCCCTCTGCCTTTTCAGGAATGACTGACATATTTTCTCATGTGACAGTCAGCTCTGTTTGGTGCTATTGTTTCAGTTTCTGTCAGCTCAGACTAACAACTCTGCAGCAGTTTGTTCTGCCTATCTTCCCAACAGAAGGGCTGATTAATTATTTTTAAGTAGCCCCTTGGATTTGTATAAAAGTCGAAACCAGCAAAATCTTAAGGCAAACAACTGGAATAGTCTGTATCCTTAAAATATAAGAATATTGTATTCTCTGGCTGTGACTTTCCGTTATCCAGTACGGGAACAGTGTCCTAGGCTGACACGAAAAAGACAGACTGAGCTAACTAAAATGCCACAGTATTCTCTTCCTGTTGCCAATTCATATCTAAAAGCTGAGGGAAAAATACACTCCTGGTGACAGCTCTGAAATAAGTCAATGTGTGACAGTAATCAGTTCTCTTCTGTCAAGTCGGGTTCCAGGAAAAAGAATAGGTTTTTTAGGCTATGTGCCAACATTGTCAAGGAATAAGAACAATGGCACAAAGTAGTACTTGGCTATTTCCCTCAGAAATAAAGACTATGGGCTTTCAGCGAAGAGGAGAGCTGGCTACCTGAAACCAGGAAGTTTCTGGTAGACTGTGAAGAAATCAAGCCATAATGGCTGGCTCAAAAAGGGGCTCTGAAATGGTGAGAAGAAGCAATAGAAGAGTCCACGACCACACAAGACAGGTTTTTGCGGGATAATGGAGCCAGACAATAAAGAGTGACTAATGCAAAAAAGAGAGGAGTCAAATTACAAGATGAGAATCAGAGGGCTTCACATCAACTATAAGGATTTGATAAAAATCAAAGCAAGAACCAGTACGTATGTAATCTCAGTGCTATCTGCTGGAGTAAGGGACAGATGAGTGGCAGTGTCTATGACGGAAAAATGATGGTTCAGAGCCATATCACGTCAGGGAACAAAGACCAAATGTAAAGGCATGACCGAGCAACAAATATCCCCACCTCTAACAAGGGAAAAACCTCTCCTCCTCTCTTTTTCTGTCACAGAGCTCTTCCCCCTGACAACTCACAAGAGCAGACAATATGAAATTAGAGAGTGGAAAACCTGTTATGAACTTCTGGAGTACAAACATCGCTGACAGAAAATGGTCATTTCCTTTCTCTGAAGTGTCCCTAGCTGAAGGTCTCTCTGTCCTTTTCCTTCACAACAGAAGCAAAGCATCTCAACAATACTGAAGAGGCTGTTCTGAAACCCAGAAACAGGAATGTGAAAACCATATCTATAAAGTTAGAGGACTTAGAGCAGAATAGTTGAGAGAGCAAAAGTAAAGGGAGTAAAAGAAAAAAGGAAAGGGAGTAAAAGTAAGGGAGAAAACAGAAAAGATACAGAGAGAAAAGAATTGCATGCTGCTAGGGAAAACGAGGGTAACAGAAAAGTTAAGCATGGGAGATGGTGTGAGACAGTCAAACAGAACATCTGTAGGCAAGTAATGTCTGAGCCTCTTCTCCAAAATCTATGACGATAACTAAAATGTAGTATCACAGGGATAAGTTAACGTTAACCGCCTTACCCTTGGTGGTGACAAGGTTTAAGTAACTACTGCACATAAAACCATGAAACTAAACAAGGGATACGCAGAATGAAGAGAGGCAGAATGTGTTCAAGGGAAGGCATCAGAGAGGTTAGATGGGAAATTTGAGCATATTAATGACTGAAATAGATGGCCATGTTACATGACTGGTAGAGTCTGTGTGTGCTACGTCTACGCGCATCAGCGGAGCCAGGCACAGCCCCATGATCAGTTGTACCCTTTAATTGTTAGTGTTTTCTGTTCAGAAAAAAACAAACAAACAAACAAACATCTGGGTGAGGTCACACTGCTTTAAAAACCAAGGGAGTTTAGGCACAAGTCATGCCCTGCTCATGCCTGTGGGTCCAGAGAACAGGGCTTGACCAGCTTTAACTACTAGCCTAAATGCAACCTAAGAGACACCTAGGTAGAGTCACATGTGGACTCAATCTGAGGTAACAGTAAATATCTGGGGCAGAAGAAATGCTTAAACATTGACAGAAAAAGGATAAGATAATGACAGTGAAGGAGGAGCAGAAAAGCTACAGAATGAGGAAGAATGAGTGAAAGATTAGAAGCTCAGTGGCAACAGCATTGAATTTATCAGAGTGCTGCGACAAGGGAGAGAAAATAGGATACTTAAAATACAAAACTGGAGATCTGATGCCTAGAGATCTGATGCAAAGTCATGTACAAACGACTTAGAGAAGATAGGTGAAATTGAAGTAACTGATCAAGTAGAAGCTGGTAGAAAATATTAAGCACTACATGGGTAGGGCAATGCTGTCTATTAGAGAACAGCTGATGAGAAACAGAGTCAACAGGGTTGAGGGACACAACAGACCTGGGAGTCTGAGTGACCCCAAAACATGGAATGTGTGGAGAACTGAGGAGCAGGAAAGGGAATTACAGCCTGTTTCCAGGAATGAAGGGGTGCAAGAGCATTGGAGGAGTGTGAGAAAGGTATGGCACAGCGTCAGAGGGGCTGACATCCAAGTATTAAACAGTGGGTAATGTTTCATGCAGAAAATCAGTTTGAACACTAACCTGGGCTTGCATTTAAGCAGGTAAAGCCTCTGGTTTGCCTGGCTCTGGATTTCAGGACTTTCCACTCACTCAGAGCCTGGAAAGATTCCTCAGGTCTCTATGCTGTTAGATGGGCTGGCTTTAGGCCAGCACATTTCAAGTACTCCCCTAAGAGGCTGCTGTGTCTCTTAGTTTTCTCAGCTTCTCCACTTTCCATTTAAAACCCAACACTTCCTGTTGCTTTGATTCCCATTTACCCTTAACCACCACGATGTAGCTATCAGCCTTGCCATCTCTCAATTGTCACTTCACAAGTTGACAGATGACTGCGACAACAGCAGGGATAATCCATATTCTTAGCGCAGAGTCTTAAGAGGTATTTAAAAATTAACATTAAACTTTCTCCTCCTGGTTATGCAAAAGTCACCAAGAACAAACCCTTCAGGTAGCCTTTCTTAACAATGAAAAATGCTGGTTCAGTAGTTAAACGATACCATGCCTCTGGCTGCAAAGTTGGTTTAAGAAATTTCTGCACTGTAAATTGGAACAGAGAACAAAACCTGATTTAATATATAAAATAATTCCCCGCACATGCCTCAGGCCCTTCCAAAACTCACTAAACTTCATGATTTCATAATGGTGTGCCAAATCAAGGGAATAGCAAGGTGTAGAAAAGACACAGGAATGCCACATTTAAAGGACAGAAACACCAAATCTTTATTGCCGAAGAAAAAGATGGTTGTCAAAGTGTGGATTTAGTTGCCCTTGCCCTTCCTCTTTGTCTTTGAATTCACTCAGCAAATCTCTGAACACACCAATGACTAAAGAGCAGGGCTCACCACACATCAGTCAAGCTTCCAGCAGTATTTGTGGACATGTGTAAATTCTTGCCATGGTTTTACTGCTGAATTCCTCAGTTGAGCACAGTGTTTGCTACGTAACTAACAGAAGTAAAATACTCATCACCTAACTGGACAGAGCAGACCTTGGGCTCTGACCTAGATCATAAACATACCGAAAACCAATCTCAGGAAAAGGGGGATCTTGCCAGGAACTACAAGGTGATGACAGTTGTCTCCAGCCCTGCAAATTTCACACCTGAGCCAAAGAACTCCTACTGAACCCAGGAGGTTCTGCATACACTCTAGCTCAGGGTTCACAAATAACTTATGTTTGCACCGTGCATCACCTGTGACTCAGATGATTTTAATCTCACCTCTCCATGACTAGAGACCAATCCTAATAATTTGTACTGCACAGATTCATACGTGGGTGCGCAAACACAACAAAGCCAAGCCGCAAGACATTTAGTATTTTCTTGAAAAGAAAAAAAAAGTGCTGCAAGTAACCATATAAAACAGTCTAAAGGAGCTCAAAACAAGACATAAGTTGTAGTTAACTAAGTAAGCTCCTTTTCTAAATTCTCGAGTCTCGCATCTAAGACCAAAAGACAGAAACCCTCGTCATTTAAATCACATGGTTTACGGGGCTGGGGCTCTAAGAACATGGTGACATTGATAATGAGGAGTCAGCAACGATCGCCTGTTTCTTGCTGGAGTCACCCAACGCCTCGTTGTCACCTCCCAGTTTCCACACCACAAACAGAGCACAACACCAGCAACTTCTTCAGGCGTCCTGAACTCGGTGCAGCCCTCTACATCGCTTCAGCGAAGCAGAAATAACCCAGATCAGCTGCCTCCTGCCTGCCTGCCTCCCGTCTGCCTGCCTCCCGTCATGTTCCGGCTGGGCACCCGCTGCCAGACAGCGGTTTGCAGGTGTGAAGGGTCCCAGGGACGGCGCCGCCGCGCGTGACCGCCGCTCGCCCAGGCAGTCAGTGCCTGAGGTGCCGCTTCCGGACCCGCCGCAGCCCGTACCGCCCCGGGCAGGGGGGCACACCGACCGCTGCCCCGGGGAGCGCCCCCCCCGGCCCGCCGCCACCGCAGGGCCCGGCCGTGAGGGAGGGACGGGGGAGGCAGCCGGGGCGGGTAGGGGAGGAGTGAGGCAGAGGGCAGGGCCGGGAGGCGCCGCGCCGCAGCTCGCCGGGGCCGCATTCTTGCTGCCCCGACGCTGCCGGAGCGGAGGGTCCCGNCTGCGCGCGTGGGGCTGCGCCGCGTCGCGTCGCGAGGGGTTGCCGCCGCCTGTGGTGAGTAACGGCTCCGGGTGCCGCCTGCCCGGCGAGTAACGGCTGCCGCCGGTCCCTGCCCGGTGAGGAGCGGCGCTGGGCGCCCGCGGGTCCCCGCTGCCCGCCCGGTGAGTAACGGCTCTGGACGCTCGCCGGTCCCCTCCCGGTGAGGAGTCGCGCTGGGCGCCCGCCGCCCCGGTGCCGAGGACCCCCGCCTGGGCTTACCACAGCCCGGGAGTCGTGAGCCCGTAGGGAAGGGGTCCCTCCCCGCCTGCGGGCGGTCACAGAGCAGCGGGGACACCGCGGCGGGGCGGTCGCGGAGGCGCCGCGCTTCGCTTCTGCAGTACCCGGGGAGGAGCGGGGCCGGGTGGCCGCGGGGAAGGCGGGCGGTGGCCCGCCGTGCGGAGCCGCTGCCGGCGGGAGCGGCTGTGCTGGGGCTTGGGAGCGGAGGGAGCCAGCCGAAACGGGCACCGCAAATTCGTGCTCAGCTGCAGAGGGGCTGGGGATGTGCTGCTACCTGCCAGAAGGTGGTCAACCGCCGTGGCTTTACTGCTACACGAAAAGCGGAAGTTAAAGAGCTTTTCTTAAAATAGAAGAAAAAATAGATTTCGTAATCGAATTTTGCTATAACAGCTGGTTTTCCTACGGTAGCGTCTTAAGAGAGCCGAGAAGTTAATTGGTGCTTAATTAAAATACCTTTAGTATATTGTGCTTAAATCAACTTCGACGCACGTACACTACATAGTAAATCAGATTCTTTCACAACGAAAGAAAAACCCAAGAATCACTGTACTTCTATTATCCCAGCTCCACCAAACATGTATTTATAGCACTTATGAACAACAGATTAGAGCAAAACTTCCTTCAAGACGGAAATTGATGCACAGATAGGAGTAGCCTACCGGAGATGCAAGATGTGGTTAAGTGTAATTTTCAACAATCACAAGTAAATTGCATTTTGATGATAGCAGGTAGACAAAAGTATTATAGAAATTGTACCATTTAAGTATGATACAGACTGTCAGAGACAAAAAGCATATGTTGCAAATTATTACAATGCATTTTGTTTTCGTTGCTTCCAGTGCAGTGTCCCAATGAGAGACGAGTGGTAAAAATGATAGAAATAAAGTTTGGAGAAAACAGAGTCTTAAAAGGAAGGTAGTGAAACGATATATAACTACCTGAATACTCAAGAGGAACTGGTCGGGGGAGGGAGGGACGACGACACTTAAGTGGGTGATAATTACTTGCAGGAGAAATTGCTTTTATTTACTTGAAGGAAACAAAAAGCTTTAAAGCAACCCCTCAAAGAGAGTTGACTGAATAGTGTTTCATATCAGTAAACATTTACTGACCAAAGCTTAATAATGTTTTTCCACTTTGATCTGAATTGCCTGATCTAGAAATATCCCTTCCCGATTTTTCCCTTCGCATTTCAGGGTGAAATGAGCAGGATTTTTTTGTTGTTGTTGTTAATCATGGCTAGTAATTTTATATGCAGATTTTACACACTGAATACCGAGGTGATTGTACAAACTTTATTATTTTATGGGAAGCCCTAATCTGAAAGTGAGAGGGACCTAGAGTTTAAGGCCAGAGAGACTTCTAGGTTACCTGATCTGATATCCTATATTTCACACTCTACAAGAAAAGATGGGTAGAATGCAATCTTGACCCCAGTAACCTGAGTCAGGATAGAACAGATATTCCAAAGAGACAGTCTTAAAGCTGTTAAGAATTAGACAAGCTGCTGCTTTCCTTGCTTATGGTCTTGCTTTCATTGTTACACATTTACCTCCTCATAGGCATACAACCACATTCCAACTCCACACAATTGTTACTAGGCTTTTCATCACTGTATAAAACTGAGGAAACCAGTCCTACTCCACTCCAGACCTCTGCAATCTGGTCATCTCTTCACCCCAGCTAGGCCTATCACCCAGAAGGCAGTGTCTATTTCTGTAGCAAGGCCAAAGCTTATCTTGCTCCCATGAACAACATACATCTTTCTTCTTCCTGATGAGTGAGAGGTTTTCTTCCTATAGCTTAAGCAAATCAGACTTCCTTACACCAAGAACTCCAGGGTTTTGTTTTTTTTTTTTTTTCTTATCTCTTTTATCTCCTACAGCTGGTATGTTAACAGCTGCTTGTTATTTGTTAATCAAGGTAACCCTTTCTTTGCTGAACAGCTTTGTAATCTTCATACGTTCTGTCTGTGGATAAGGGTCAGAGGACCCCAAGAAAGAAGGTGACCAGAACAGCGAGTAATTTATTCAGGCCATTCCTGTCTTCACCAGGAAACCCTGGGAAAAAAACGCACCTGGGAAAGCCATGGGACAGATAACTTGTTCTCATACACCTTCAGCTCATCATGCCTGCCATACAATATTTGGGCAACTTTAATTGGGAACTAGTTATAGCAGCTGTCGAGAATACAAAAAACGAATGCTAGCATTTAGGAGTTAGCTTTACAGACCTTACCAAAGAAAGTTTTCACTGTTGAACTGTTATAAATCAAATAGTATTTTGCATCTTCCCTACAGAATCACTTCAGGCATTGGCCTGTTTCTGTGGCTATTCATGCCTGATCTTACCTACACCCAACTTCTTAAACCAAGGCCACAGCTCTGCCCACCTTGCTGACTCTCCTGTCACATATTACGATCACTACTTGAGTTCAGCATAAACTCAGGGTGCACGTTAATTCCTGCTCAATACCTTCCCTTGCTTTAGCTTCCATATCTGAAGGCAAAAATTCAAGTCCTGGGTCTGGATGCCTGCAGCCACCGCGGAGCACAGCAGAGCAGGCTTGTGGCCTTTGGGCATCCACTGATAAATTAACGTTTCTGGCAGTAGCTTCTTGCAGTGAATGCTTACCCAGCGGATCAGATGAGCAGCTGCAGAGAACTGCACAGGACTGGTAGCTGTCACTTGTTCTTCAAGCAGCTAAAAGACATTTTTGGTGTACATTGCAGTTGGGAAGCTGGAACTGTGGTCTATAATGATTTGTTGGTTTTTTATGGTAGAGAAACAAAACCACATTAAGACTTTAAACATACCAGCTTGCACTTTGCCTCTTCAGGTGCGAGGCAGGAAGAAAAATACTCGAATTTTTTACATATGAACCAGGAACTTCTGTGCTTCTGTCCCTTCTGTAAGCCAGTGACTATTTGGGATGCTGTTGCGCTGCTGCTTAAGGAGATACAACCATCCCTTTCGGTAAAACTGCGGTTTCTCTGCTCAAGCTTATAAAACTAAACCTATACACATGTGCAATTTTTGGCCAACCCTGTATATCTGAAAGTAGCCTTAGCTGACAAATAAGAGTCTTCAGACATGTCTTTTGGACATGCTTTCAACACACCTTTTATGTGAATATTGGAAAGAAAAGGAAGGATAATAAGTGTTCTTCAATTCAGAGTTAGAAGCAGCACCAGGGCTTAGAAGCAACATTAGACTGAACAATAGTTCAAAAGAATTAAAATGCATATCCACCCAACAGAGTTTAGAAGTAGCAGGTTTTATATTTTGAACAGTGAAACAACAAGCCCAAAGAATATCTGGCTATTTCTGAGAAATTTACTCTCCCTGTAGTACAAAAAGTTTTGTATCACCCAGATGAAATGAAATATCTTTGCTACATCTCAGTAATACCTGGCATGGCAGAAAACTTAGGCACATAGAGCACAGAGAATGGCTAAGAAAAGCCTTTCTGGTTTTATAGGGTCCTGTTGTAAATCAGGCATTTTTTACATTTGATGAATATGCTAGGGCTGACCACAGATGCAAAGAAGTAAGTTAAAATATTCAAAGCTAAGAAGAGATCCAAAAGCTGCAGCTGTATCAGACCTTTCTTACAGACAGTAGGCATGTGGCAGGCACTCATTGCCGTTGGTAACTTACACAGTAACACTAATGTCACAGACTTCAGCTGACAGCTGCTCTTCTGGTCCAGCAAAGCAGCCCAGATCTTGTATAACAGAGGAAACAGATTTGGTGGCTTTGTACTAAGATGCTTTTAGGAATGAGTGAAATAAAACTTTGATCCTTTAAGGAGACAAAATTGCAGGCAAAGACCCAAATTATAAAGTTCAACAGTCTTGGGACTAAGCTAGAGATAACAGTTTCTTTGAAGAAATCGTTAAAAAAAAAAAAAATAGAACGCCAACAAAAAACAAAACAAAACAACAACAAAAAAAACCAAAAAAACCCAAACAAACAAAAAAACCCACCAGAACAGCAACACATAAGCCAACAGGAATCAGTACTAAGAATTTATTTTGAACAATTGTCAGTGATGAGTGGAATGAAATCCAGCAAAGACAACTGCTCAGGGTGGTATTTGGTGAGACTGACCACATAGCTTACAGACCTGTTCTCCATATTTTTCCACCTCTGTGAGTAAAAGAGAAACAAATGTATTACAAATCTTATTTAAATAAAAGAGAGCAAATGAAGAGATCCCCTGAACAAGAGCGTAATGTCAGAACTTTCATTATCAAGACAACTGCATGCATTAGAACAGTAGCTGGTGTCACATATGAGGATGAAATTTGTTTTGCTGCACTCATGCAGAACCAGCACTGCAGCCCAAACAGAGGAATCAGTTTAATACTTGCTGGGTATGCTTTTCATTTGCAAGTTAGCATATGAATTTACCAGATGTTTTGAGTGGAGTGTCCAGAAAATTTATCTAATGCAATGTGATCATTTTGGATATTCACTACCTTCTTACAGTGTCAGTTTGATTGCCAGTGGTGGGAATTCTTGAAATGGCATGCTGCATCCTGTTTTCATGGAGAATTACTTCAAACAGTTCATTAACCTGGTTAACCTGTGCTGTAAACATAGGCAACAATTCTTAGAGATGTTTTGCTTCAGTGAGGTCAGGGGAGAAAAAATTCAGCTAAAACCAGAAGGAACTTAAATTTTCAAAGGTCATAAGTCTGTGGATAAGGAATCTGATCCCTTGAGGAGTGGGATTGTGGGTGACAGGAGGAGGGAGACTTGCAGAAGTAGTAAAGAAATAAACTATATAATTTCCATGCTTTGTCTCACTAACCCAGTACGCACTATAGTGACAAAAACCTATTGCTTATTTCCAGACTTGCATCTCCACTTCTTCCTTTATTTTACCAATCTCATCTGTTTTGAATTCTTTAATCCAGGCTACCCTAGCCTCTCACATGAACTTCACACTTCTTTTCCTGAAAACACCCATTAATCTCCTCTTTCAGTTCCTGCTCTACTCCCGTACATCACTTCTCCCCTTTCTGACTGCAGTGCCTGTAATAGTGTTAGTCACTCTGTTCACAGTTCTGCCTATATGTACCAACCCTTCTTCTTCATCATTCAGTCCTCTCCTCCTTCAAATGTCCTTCCCCCAGGATTGACTTGAGAAACCCTGACAAGTATCAGTGACAGTTTGATATGTCCATAATTTGTTGCTATGTTGTTCATGTTGTATATGATTTAGGCTATGACCTCCTTCCAGTAATCACTGTAAGCACACTTACGAGGTTAACAGGCTTTTGCCATCTCCTTCCTGAGCCCTATGTTAATGACTTTACTCTTTCTTGTTACATGTAGTTTGTTAGGCTACACCCTGAGTAGGAGGGAAGGAGGCATAGTTAGGCTGGTGGGAGCCTTTATCTGCACTGTGGATAAGGAACCCTAGCACTAAAACCTGCTTCAGGTCACTCCCTCATGCAGCTGTCATTCCCTAAAGACTTGTGTCTACGAACATTGTAAGTTAGAGCACCCGCTAAAGAACAGTATTTTAAGCCATGATTGGCACCTGAACAGCCAGAAGTCAGAACAGTAAGTCCCGTATTCAGACAGCAGAGTGTCTTATGTGCTAGAGGTGCTGAGGAGCAGGAACAGGCTGATAGGAGAGGCTGATAGAGCTCACTCCGGTGAGGATGCCAACCTGGGATCACTGGGATCCTGGCAGTGGTCCCTCCAGGTACACTGCTCTATATTACAGTCATTCAAGCTCAGCTGGAATGCTGCAGCTGCCTCTCAGAGACAGTATTTAGTTATTTAACAATGGGGAAACAGCTTCAACATGAAGGACCAGGAACCCAAGCACTAATAGCCAAGTAGTTTTGAGCATTCACCCAGAAGTGGAAAAGACAGCTTTATTTTCTCTCAGAAGACGAAAACTGAATTAAACTTCTACATCAAAACAATAGCTTTAATTACCAACTCACTGGATAAAATGCAGCAGCAGCAGCTCCCCCTCCCCCTGCATGTTGTGCAGGCTCCTGGCTGGTGCTGGCTGCGCTCTCTGGGGAGGAGCAGGAAGGGAAAGCCTGCCTAGCACCGGTAGGGACAAAGCACTTTGAAACACTTTACATGTATCAGGAGCTCTGTGTCAGAAACTTGTGGGGGTTGTTTCCCAATTTTTTAATCACCTCTTTGCTTATCAATGGATTAGATAGTGCTTCAGACTGCATGTACAGTACACCTTCCCTTCCTCCTGCTTCACTGAAAACAGAGGGGAAAAATTATACTGGATATTTCTGTTTTTCTTCTAATAACAAGTAAAAATTTAGTATGTGCAGATTAATACTACAATTGCTAGGATTTATTTGGTGCCCAGTATGAATTTTAAACCTTCTTTTTTAGTCTTGTCAACCTTGGATTACTTTCATTAATCTCTTTAGTTTCCCTCATTAATTTTCTTCACTTCAAGACTTGCCTGATTATTATTAAATATCTGGCTGCTGCCAATGCCCATGACACATAATAGGTAGTCAGTGTTTTTTTTAATCAAAGCTATGTTTTCTCTTGGTTGTGGCATCACAATTTATTGTATATCTAATTATTCTGGACTGCTATGTAACAAAGTTTCCTTTCTAAATCTTGATTAAATTTAAATTATAGCTGAAAGAAAAAGGACTTTTTTAAAAATTCTAACACAGAATCTGATGCTGCAGTGCATACTTTCCAGCTAGTGAAATTCAAAACTGGTCAACAAGTCCTGTATAACCTTAAGTGGTCACTTTTAAGACTGGGACCTAACCTCTACACTCTATTCTGAGCTGGTTCCATGCACTTACAATAACCAGCTTCCAAGTATTACAGGAGTTTTTTGTTTTCTGGAAAAGTTTTGATTTATTATATGAATTGCTGAAAAACTGGAATTCATTCAACTGAGACATCTTTGTGTTACAGCTAAAACTTTTTAAACAGAATGATGCACAGAATTTAGGATGCCTAGACTTGGATAATAGTTTAAGTTTGATGATTGGCTTTCCCAAAGATACACTGGACACCCATGTGGTGGAATAGTGTGTAGAATTAGTTACTTAGTGGCAACTATGTAACTGGTTAGATTTGTAGGTTTTTTTTCCTTGCATGGAGGTTAATTTTCTCATTGGAGTGGCAGCACAGGGTGTATGGGCTAGATAAGTCCAGAAAGCTTGAGTGTAACCATTTAGCCCACGGACAGAACTGTTGTAAGAGTAAGAGTGTTCAGCAGGCCGGGGGGATTGCAGTGCTTGTCTTGTGCAGTAATCTTAAGTTACTTGGGTACTGTAGTTTCTCTTCAGTGAAGGCTTGGTTTACTTAGAACGTCCCATAGGACTGGACTTGTATTTTCTTTCAGCAATGAAAAACTTAGGTGGTCCTCATGTAGTCCTTGTGAGATTGCGTAGTTATCAGAATTTCATACAGCAGGCACAGAGCATCTCCACCAGCAGTGGAGCTGTTCATTACATGCAGTGGCTCTCCAGAATATTAAAGGGAGAAAGAAAAGGTGTCTCAGTTTTCAGAACTGTGTTTAAATTAAGTCTGAATCCTTTTACCCCAAGATTCATTTATAACTGTCTGTGCTATTTCAATTTGAAAAGGAAAGAGGTCAAATCAGCAGCGTAACAGTTCAACAACGTGCTTATAGATTGTTCCTCTTCTATGTTGTCAAGGCAATGTCTTTCTTCTCAGTGAAAAATGTGTATTACCATTGTAGACATCTGATAAAAATGAACAGCTCATTTATTTTTAAAAGGAAAAGATTTGCATGCTGTGATATTGAAATGAAAAACCCATCATCCTCACACAAATTCTGGAATAAGACCCTCCCCTCAACTAGAAAAAAAAATATTTCTTGAATATGTAAAAATACAGAAGTATTAGCACAGCTATTAAGGAGCTTAGTTAAATGGTCACATTGCACCTGCAATAAACTCAATCCTAAGCATAATATATGCCATAAATTCAGTGACATCCAATGGTCACATAAAGTAAGCAGCATATATGAACTGTGTCAGTGGTTTGCATGATGTAATTTAAATGTTAGTATAGTTACCAAATACAAAGTTTTGATACTTTTAAAAGTACAGCCATATTTCTAAGATTATGGAAATCAATACCATACATTATGAGACAGTGCATCCGAGTATAAGAGTTGTCTTTGGGTACTACCATCAGTAGCAGATTTTTATTTCATACAAGTAAAATTAATTCATAGGTAAGCACATATTTGCTGAGTGCAACAGATTATTTTCTGATTCAGAAGGCATGGCTTTTAAGCTATCACGTATTAGGAAAATAATTGTGTAACTACTGAAAAAATAGAGATGGACCATAAATAAATAATACAAATAATAATCCAAATCCAGCAATTAAAAACAACAACAAAAAGGCCATAGGACCAGGTTTATTTTGGCTTTGATTGCTTTTGGATACACAGAACCAGACCTCTCTATTATACTGCATCTCTGTCCAGCTGAAGTTGTTATAGTGATCCCCTACTAATAAAACAACAGTAATTTTGCAAAACCTGGATTATCTGTGTGCTGGTTTTGGCTGGGATAGAGCTAATTTTCTTCATAGTAGCTAGTATGAGGTTGTGTTTTGGATTTGTGCTGAAAACAGTGTTGATAATGCAGAGATGTTTTCGTTATTGCTGAGCAGTGCTCACACAGAGTCAAGGCCTTTTCTGCTTCTCACCCCACCCCACCAGCGAGTGGGCAGGGGGTGCACAAGGAGTTGGGAGGGGACACAGCTGGGACAGCTGACCCCAACTGACCAAAGGGAGATTCCATACCATATGATGTCATGCTCAGCATATAAAGCTGGGGGAAGAAGGAAGCGGGGGGACATTTGGAGTGATGGCGTTTGTCTTCCTGTTGTGGTTTAACCTGGTAGGCAGCTAAACACCACACAGCAATTCACTCACTCCCCCCATACCCAGTGGAATGGGGGAGAGAATCAGAAAAAAAAAGTAAAATTTGTGGGTCAAGATAAAGACAGTTTAATAGGACAGAAAAGGAAGGGGAAATAATAATAATAATAATAATATACAAAATAAGTGAAGCACAATGCAATTGCTCACCTGCCGACTGATACCCAGCCAGTCCCCGAGCAGTGATTGCTGCCCCCTGGCCAACTCCCTGCAGTTTATATACTGAGCATAACATCATATGGTATGGAATAATCCCTTTGGTCAGTTTGGACCAACTGTCTTGGCTGTGCCCCCTCCCAGCTTCTTGTGCACCTGGCAGAGCATGGGAAGCTGAAAAAGTCCTTGACTATGGTAAGCACTACTTAGCAACACCTAAAACATCAGTGTGTTATCAGCATTCTTCTCATACTAAATGCAAAACACAGCACTGTGCCAGCTACTAGGAAGAAAATTAACTCTAACCCAGCCAAAACCAGGACAGTATCCACCCCTTATTCTATACCATCTACGTCATGCCCAGGTCCCAACCTTTCCAATACATTCCAATTAATCACCACCACTTTCCCTGCCTTGATATATACACACAGATATCATTCCCTTAGTCTATGGGCTATCCCTCTAAAATGTCCGTTGAGTTCATTTAGTCCATGACTTTGGGCTCCATCTGTCATAGCAGGCCTTCAGGGCAGGAGAGATGGTGTGCGGTGTTGGATTTTTGCATGCTGAAGCCAGTTCTGGTTCCATCACCGCTGCACTTTGCTTGGTTTCATCAAAGTTCATTCTTCATTAATCTGGGCAATTCTTACTGTAATACCATTGATGTGGCATATAGCAATCATAAAAGAGGTGACATGCAGCATTATATAGCAATTAATATTATACAATTCAGTTCATTGGCTATTTTCACCCAAAATCAAATCCCCTTGAGGTACACATTGGACATCACCATCCTTTCGCATTACCCACCAAGTGCACCCAGGTCCTTGGGCAAAAGCAATCCCACAAATGGGTTTTCCTTTGCCCGAGGCAGGAGAAGCCCAGGCTGTCTTCCCCAGCACATTTTTTATGTGCACACAGGGACTTTATCCCCCTCTACAGTACGTAAAAGTTTTGATTGGCCAGGGCCAGCTCGATTGGCAGGTTCCCTAGTGTTGACTAACCCGGTGGCCTTTGCTAAACGTGTATCTGAATGTTTGAATGTCCCAGCACCCATTGCTCTCAGGGTAGTCATTAACAGTCCATTGTATCGTTTGATTTTCCCAGGTGCATGGTAGGGGATGTGATATACCCACTCGATGCCATGCTCTTTGGCCCAGGCGTCTATGAGGTTGTTTCGGAAATGAGTCCCATTGTCCAACTCCATTCTTTCTGGGGTGCCATGTCACCATAGGACTTGCTTTTCAAGGCCCAGGATAGTGTTCTGGGCAGTGGCATGGGGCACAGGATATGTTTCCAGCCATCCGGTGGTTGCTTCCACCATCGTAAGCACATAGCGCTTGCCTTGGTGGGTTTGTGGGAGTGTGATATAAACAATCTGCCAGGCCTCTCCATGTTTATATTTCAGCCGTTGTCCTCCATACCAGGGAGGCTTTAACTGCTTGGCTTGCTTGATTGCAGCGCATGTTTCACATTCGTGGATAACCTGTGCAATAGTGTCCCTGGGCAAGTCCACCCCTCGATCATGAGCCCATCTATATGTTGCATCTCTTCCTTGATGGCCTGAGGTGTCATGGGCCCACTGGGCTATAAACAATTCACCCTTATGTTGCCAGTCCAGATCCACCTGAGCCACTTCAATCTTAGCAGCCTGATCCACCTGCTGGTTGTTTTGATGTCCTTCAGTGGCCCGACTCCTGGGTACGTGAGCATCTACATGATGTACTTTTACAACGAGGTTCTCTACCCAGGCAGCAATATCTCGCCACAATGCAGCAGCCCAGATGGGTTTGCCCCTGCGCTGCCAGTTGCTCTGCTTCCATTGCTGCAACCACCTCCACAGGGCATTTGCCACCATCCATGAATCAGTACATAGAGCGGGCACTGGCCACTTTTCTCATTCAGCAATACCTAAAGCCAGCAGGATGGCTTTCACCTCTGCAAACTGACTCAATTCCCCTTCTCCTTCAGCAGTTTCTGTGACTTGTCGTATAGGACTCCATACAGCAGCCTTCCACCTCTGATGCTTTCCTGGAATACAACAGGACCCATCAGTGAACAGGACATATTGCTTCTCATTTTCTGGTAGTTTATTATACAGCAGGGCTTCTTCAGCACGCGTCACCCCCTCCTCTGTTGATATTCTGAAATCCTTGCCTTCTGGCCAGTCCACAATCACTTCCAAGATTCCTGGGCGACTGGGATTTCCTATTCGAGCCTGTTGTGTGATCCACTTACTTACTCCATGTAGCATCAGCTGCATGATGTGTACAGGGGACCCTGCCTTTGAACATCCAGCCCCGCACGGGCACTCGGGGTGCCAGGAGGAGCTGTGCTTCAGTACCAACTACTTCTGAAGCAGCTCAAATCCCTTCATATGCTGCCAATATCTCTTTCTCTGTTGGAGCCCTGCTTTACTGGAGATGGCTGAACACCTGCCTGCCGATGGGAAGTAGTGAATGAATTCCTTGTTTTGCTTTGCTTGTGCACACGACTTTTGCTTTACCTATTAAAATGTCTTTACCTCAACCCACGCGTTTTCTCACTTTTACCCTGCCAATTCTCTCCCCCATCCCAGCGAGGGGGAGTGAACGAGTGGCTGTGTGGTGCTTAGTTGCTGGCTGGGGCTAAACCACGACAAAGTGCGTACGTCTTGTTTTGTTGCTTTGAATCAAAAGAACTTAGACTTTGCAGTGCTGATCAGAGTAAAACTTAACTACACCCAAAGACATGAAACAAGAGGCTGCTCTTAATGAAGTTAATAATAGGAAGAGCATGACTCCTGCTGGGCTTTGCTGAAGCAGGCTAACATCCCTGCCCCAGAGACAATGAGCACCTTCAGTTTCCTTTGTACTGTGAGTTATGGTCATTTGGCACTTTTGGATGCATTACAAAATACAAAAATTTCATGCTGCCATATATTTTTATCTTTTAAAAAAGAAGCCTGGACAAGCTAACGGTTGTGATACAGATGGTCCATTTAGATACCCTTTTTGTTTGTCATGTACAATCCAACTACATGGTCAGCTTAGCTGCAGTTATTGTAGAATCATTCCTAGACTGTGGTGAAAGTGAACTTGTCTGTAATCGAACTAAATCTAATAGAAACACTCCTATCTGCAAGAATCAAGCATGAAAAAGAGCAAGTGGCATCAAAGAGCAATTTAGTCTCTCTCAGATTCTCTGCAATCAAATCTCCTCTTGATTTCTGAGTGGATAACTGAAAATCCATGTCTACACATAGTCTGGTCTATATTTTTGCATAAGGTGTAAATGCAAGAATACTAATTTAGTAAGTACTCGTGTAATCGAACTGCAGGTAATGATAAAGTTATCTGAGAACTTAACCTAAGCTCAGTCGGTGGTGCTGCTGGACCTTGTGCATCCTAGTGAGAAAAAGTCAAGCATTTAAAGCCCAATTATCACAACAGTTTCATAGTTACTCTGAAGTTCATTACAAAGCAGTGGCTGAAGAAGCTCTGCAGTTTACCTACATCATACCACCAAGGAAAAAAATGAAATTAATTAAATTAATAACTCATTGATCTGATTCACCTTTAGACTCTCAGAGATAACGTCCTGTGTTCCTTCTATATCATTAGAAAGGCAGTATGTTTTAGGGGGTAGAAAGAAGGATTCGTCTTGCCAAAAAAACCTCAATCATAATTTCTTGGACTGAAATCTCATGCTTTCCTTATGCTGGTATAAACTAGGAAAAAAAATGAGAATGTTGCCTTTATACCTACCACTCAATCCTGTTAATCACATTAAAGTCCATGGAAAAAAAGTTTCACAAATTCAAGCAAGCTAAACCAAAGACAATGTTTGTAGTATCTTGATAGAATTATACAAAAGCATGTTTTATCATATTAGAAGCCAAGACAATTAGAGACAACTTCATTTTGTTCACATCTCTGACAATGTTGTTATGCTTTTTAAAAAACCCGTACTTTTAAACAAGTGGGTTTTGAGGCCTTGTTTTCTATAAGTTATCACAGATTGCTATTTATTGACGTATTAACTTAGCATCAAAATTGATAAGATTTGTGTTCCTTTAGGATATTAGTAGAAAATCAGAATTGTTCAGGAATATTTCAGGCATGTAAATTATGTTAAAATAAGATTTGTTGTGAATAAGCAATGTACAGAATGTACTCTTTTGCATTAAAATAACTTCAGAATCTACCCTGACATTTTAATGAGATAGTTTACGAATATAACTGCAGGTGGTCATAGAAACAATACTGGATTAAAGAGAATAGGAATTTTCCATGAATATTTTAGATGAAGACACTTATTTTTAGACTATTGTTTTACTCTTCTGGTATCATTAGTTAAGGTAAAAACATATTGGTTTCTGAACACTATTATAATCCTAAACAATGTTTTGAAAGATTTAGGAGGAATCTAAACCAATTTGGCTTTCTTTCAAGTAAAAAGGGCTGGAAACCAGAATGGAGTTGAAGAAATAGTACATTTACTAGATAGGTACTTTTGAAAGTACTTTAGATACTGTTAAAGTAAAATATTTACCATAATCAAATTGAGTTTAGTAGGAACCAACATCACAACTACACAGAGTAGTTTTGACCAATTGTTTTTTGAATATATAGATGTGTTGATGAAGCTGCCTGTCCAAGGAAATGAATGACAATACACTATGAATTGCCTTCATTTTTACAGCTGTAGAAATGATTTTACAATTGGGTAATGTTATTTCTGAGAACTGAGGAAGAAGGGTAGACTCCCAGTGGAAGAATATCTACCAAAGCTTACGGCTTTGGTCACAGCAGCAAAGTCTTGGTTCTCTCAGGGGTGGGCTGAAGGAAGGAATTCAAGCAGGTGGGTTCAAAATTCAAAATGTCTTTGGTGGCTTGCCAAAATATCTGCAAGCCACCATTATATTGAGGGTGAGGGTAATCTGACCCTCTTAACATCCTACCTCCTTCATGAATTAGAACAACCACACTGGCTAGCATGGTTATTTGGTGGTAGGAGGGATCATCCTGGGGTAGTGCTGTCCCAGTGTTATAAAAGGCTTGGCATAACACCAGTTCAGCTAGTTGTATGCCACACAGTTTCCTGATAATAGGATCACCTCACCCCATTCTTACTCCTTCTACTCTGATTGACTTGTATCTCAGAAATGCCCCAAAAAAAAGAAAAAAAAGGAAAAGAAAAAAAGAAGTTTACTGATTAGTCCTGTGGCTTACTGATGGCTGGGGAGTCTTCAGGCATTTAGAATAAATATTTTATTATAATTTCCTTTAGTATTCAGAAACATTAACTTCTGTGATATGGAAAACTGCATCTTCAACTACACTATGCTGAAGTCAATTCTAGGATCTCATGATTTGTAATAAAGAACACTGTACAGCATGATATTATGGCCTCTTAGCTGGTCATACACATACTTTTTTTTCCAAGACTTCAGGCTGTTCCAGTTTTCCAGTATCACCAGTTCCTTTTCACTAACAGCTTTGCCCTTTACCTTTTATAAAGAAGCTGAAAGTGATTCTGTGACAATAGGAAATTTCCAAGCTTCTCCCTTAAACACCTGGGGACAAGTCAGCCCTTTGTTAATCTCAGATTTCCAAAGACAGATTTATTATGTCTGAGGAGAGCTGGTACAAAGAATTTCAGAGAGTCTGCTGAACATTAGAAACACGCCATTCAAAACATGAAAGCAATGTTCACCTTCCTATCACACACATAATCCTGAGTACCTACCACATTTCAATTACACTTTTATAGTCTATTTGATTTGTAATCAGTCTAAAAAACAAAACACTGGAACAGCTAGCAAGTTTTGATTAGCTACATGCATTTTCTATTCAAATAAAGTCATGACATACACATTTACATTTAAGTTACGAACATCTTTGTCACATTTCTCTTCCTTTCAGAAATACCTAGTATCTGTCTTGAATTTAATTAATGAAAAGCTTTTCTAGAGTAGATTTGAGATCTTTAAAAGGTAAACTTTAAGAAAAGTTGTCAGATAGTGAAATACTTGATTGTATGTGCTGCACTTTGAGGCCTGTTTTGTTAGTATTTGACTCCTGTTGCTCTAATGCTCAGAATCAGAAATGCACTGCATGGGTCAATGGCAAAAGCTGTTTGAGAAGCTTGACTGTGAAGTTTGGCTATATAATATAAACAAGATGCCAAAAAATACTTAAAAAACTAGTGAAGCCAAGATTAACATCCTCCTCATGAAATCACCAGTTTCTTCCTATGTCATGTTCCACTGGTTCTCCTGAAATGCCCACCTGACAGTTTGTGCATAGCAAAAGGATGAGAGGAGCAGTCAGAGAACACAAGTTGTTTGTTAGATACAAGAAACATTTAAAACAGACTTTTTAAAGTTACCCAGTGGTTTATGGCATGAAAGCCTAATTTGCAACATCTTTGACTTCATCTTGAAAAATGCTGAGAATTTCCATTTCTAGTTGAAATCTGGGGGAGCTGCTTGCACATTTGTTATGTATTTAATTTGGACGAAATTTCACCAGATTCCAGCTGTATCACAATGTTTTTTCCATTATCCTTAAAAGAAGTAAGATCAAATAACATCGCACACTTGGAATATTACACTGTGCTGCACTAACAACGTAATCTATATTAAGAATAGGCATTGCCATCAAAAGTGCAGTAGTAATATAAGTTGCTAAATAAATAGAGTCATGAACGTTCTTGTTTGAGAGGAAAAACAAGCCCTCCCTGAATTTAAGTGTCTGTCCTTAATCTTTCCCAGGTTCAGTCATTCTTCCTCATCAGACCTTGTCTGGTCCCTAGTTGTTGATCCAGGGCTTCTTTTTATACATTCTAAAAATCCTCCAAATCAGGAACTCTTCAAAAATGATTGTTACCAATACTGCATCCTATATAGCATTTTCTTTCATCGCCTTATGCACCCTACCAGGAAGAGATGTCATGGTTCCTCATGTGCTTTTTCTGTAGCCTCT